>JAJLRV010000180.1:0-36244 GCA_030567235.1 Hanseniaspora clermontiae | reverse complement strand
TTTAAAAAAAAAAAAAAAAGAAAGAAAGAAAATTTTTATGCTTTTTTTTTGCTTATGAAAATTTTTCTTTTTATGCTTTCTTTTGGATCTGCATGTAGTTCAACACAAACAGGTTTAATCAACTGGTTTCTTTCATTATTGGCTTCAAATCAAAAGCCTGCATTTGATATTTAAATAAATATTTGAATGGTTTATATCACTGTATATAAAAGTGCGTGTATTGCCTACAACAACAATAAAAAAAAAGTTATTTAAACTTGTAGGCTGTTTTCAAATGTTTACTCCTTGAAAAGATTGTATGATCTCTTCTCCGTCTTCGTAGTTGGGGTGTTCGATGTTATACTCATCTGTTTTTGTAGCGTCGCTGCTTGTTTGATCCATCTTCACAGGCAGCTTGTCTTCGCTGTGGGTTCTTTTGTGTGACTCAAACAAGGTCATGTTGCTGAATCCCCTTGTGTTCTTGGCGTTCAAGCTGAACTGTCTGTTGTTATGGTTCTCATCAAACACATCGTTCTCGCCCGTGCCTGTTTCTATTATGTCCTCCTCAAAGGCCTCTGGCTCCTCATTAGGTGTGCTGTATAGGTTCCTGTTGCTGTAGATGTGGGAAATGTTGCTTATGATCTGGTTGAGATCAATGCACTCTATGGAGATGAAGTGTACTGGAAGGTCAACTAGTTGTCTGACAAACTCCTTCAAAACCAGAACCTGGATCTGCAAAATGGAGTTGAGGTCCTTCATAAAGACATCGAGGTCTCTTTTCAGGTAGTCTATGCACATCAGGTTTTCTGTTATCAATGCGGACATCTGGTGCAGCAGCCACAGTCTGTATGGGATGCTTGTTTCCAAGAGCTGAATGGTATAGCTGATGACATCCACTAATGTATCGTTGAAGTATACCTTGTTTTTGTCGATAAACTGGTCAGCTGTTGTGTTAAAAATCATCGAGTTCTGGTGGGTATCATTGTTTTGGTAAACCATATTGGCCAAATCCAGATCCAAGACCATTTGTACTGATGGCAGCAAAGCTAGCCAGAACGCAGGGTAGTGGGAGTTGTCCTGGATGTTCATTGCAGCATGGATGGTATTTTTGGAAATCGCCAGCGATTCTTGTTTCAAAAGGTTCTGGAAGTAGTATTCCTCAACAAAGGTTGATGAGCTGCTGATGTACAGCTGGAAGTTTTTGTTTTCTGGCAAAGAGACATTTAGTCTTTCATTTACAGGCAACTTTTCAAGTTTTTTGAGTATGGAGGGGTGCTGGATTGCAGCAAACTTGAACGGGCATGATGCAAAGAGGATATACAGGAAGGTTATTCCCAAGGACCAGTAATCAGACACAATTGTATCATAGCCGTCTTGCTTCAGGACGGATAGGTCTGTTATGTGCTGGTGGATGATATAGTTAGGGATTTTATCGAACTTGGCATACTCTTCTTTTTTGATGTACTGTGGGAAAAAACATTCCGGAGCCAGGTACTTCTCAGTACCGATACACTGCTGCAAAGACGTGAGGTTGAATGTGGATAAGCCCCAGTCAGTGAGCTTTGCGTTGCAGTTTGCATCGAGAAGAATGTTTTCCGGCTTTATGTCTCTGTGTGCGATGCCGAGGTTGTGGGCATATGCCAAGGCTTGATGGATCTGGTTTATAATTTTGTAATAGTTGATTGGTTTGTGTGCGTTGAGGTTGGCATTTCTCAGCAGCTTCATGTGGTCGTATAAGTCCCCAAACTCGCAGAACTGCAGAACAAAGATGTAGAACTCAGAAGACTCGAGGAAGTCTATCATGTGGCAGATGTTGTTGTCGTTCATAACACTGTTGTAAAAGTTTATGCTAGAATTCTGTCTGAGTTTGTTAAGGATTTCGTACTCATTGTTGACTAACTTGAAGATCTTTTTGAGTTTGTTTTGGAATTTGTTGTGGAGAACCTGGTATTCTGGGTGGTCGTTTGGGATGTTGAGGACTGGTTTGTAGCAGCACTTAAGGGCAACAAACACCTGGTTGTTTTCTGTAAGGTTGCCTTTGTACACGGTTGAGAATGACCCGCTTTGAAGTTTGCAAACTTTTTGGTAAGGCATCTTTTTTGGTTGTTTGCTTTGTTGTTGGTAGTGTTTTATATACGTATAAATGTATTAACGTTTATGTGTATGTTTTATTACAGCAAAAAGAAAGAAAAAAAAAACAGAAAAGGCCTCTTTGCCTGTGTATTAACTCTTAGTTTACGTGGTGATTATAGGTTGTTGTAATAACTGACAATGTATGTTATTATAGAAAAAAGGAGAGGGAAAAATTGGTCTAAACAGTGAAGGGAAAAATTTTAATCTAAGTATACTGTATTTTTTTTTTTTTGGTGGTATTCTTTTTTGCTGAAGGATTCAACTCGACAACCCCCCGTTCGTGGAGCTGACAAAAAAACAAACAAAAAAAACACTCAGGAAAATCAAAAATCACACCAGTGGAAGTGCATTCTTTTGGTGAAGCCATTCTCTACCGGGGGTAACTGTTCTTGACATTAAAAAAAAAATTGGTTAGACACGTGTGAGGCGTGCTCGTATAGAACACAGGATATAACGGTGTTTAAAAGTTAAGTCCGCCACTACCCATACACAAAACATAAAATGTAACAATAAATAACAAGCAATGATATATAACACCATACTCCTTCTTTTAGAAGACACCCTCACCATACAGTCCTAACACATTCAAGCAGTAAACTGGCAAGGTTCCAGCAAGCAGAAGCAACAAACGAGTGGACAGAGAAATGCTCTTGTTCATTGGACAACCTCCGGTGGAGGCTGGACATTCACCTGTCTTCTTGCTTGCTGGACACTCTCCTGTCTTCTTGGTTACTGGACACTCACCAGCATCCTTGTCCACTGGACATGTCTTGTGTGGGCACTTGAAACATACCAAGCCAAATAGACCAGTCAATGGACCCAACAAGAACCCATACAATGTGTAAGGTTGCTTGTACTTCAATGGCACTTGGAAGTACCCAACACCAAGGAACAAGGTAGTCAACCCTAGTAAAACAGTGGCAGCTTGTGATAACTTGCAGATGATCTTCTTCTTCAAGTCCGAGTCACCAGAAGTGATGATGCTCTTAGAAATCAAGTAAGAAGAGGTTAGAAGACCGGTGTATAGCCCCAAAGAGGAAACACCAACAGTTTTTATAATACCAACACAAATAGACATTTTGTATATTATTAATATGTAATGGTGTTTATATTATGTGTTTTATTTCTTGTTAAAGTTGATACCAAAGAGTATTTGATAATGGTAGGCATAAAAAAAAAAAAGAAGAAGAAGCATATTGGCTAAAGCTTTTAAGTAGGTTCATGTGCCACACTCGTACGCCTCACAAGCAAAAAAATAAAAAAAAAAACAAAAAAAAAAAGTCACCATATGAATGTTTCTCATATCCGATATCTACAGGAATTATCCAAAAATACACACCAAGCCAGCTACAACAAATACAAGACATGCCAAATGACTCCGATGACTACAAATCAGATGAGGACCTGGAATACAACCCTCTTCTAAACAACAATAACGACTCAGACCTGGACGAGGAAGATCTTTTTGACCTCAACAACAATGTCTCATCCAACATAAGGACCAGACAGAACGCCAAAGACAATCAGAATGACATCTTCCTCAAGGAACAGCTCAGCAGGTACGGCAACATTCTTATACAGGACACAAACACAGCAGACACGGCTGATATCGATACCGTATTCAAAAAACTCAATAACCTCACGCAGCTCGTTTACAAACAAAACGACCCAAACACACACATAGACATTTTAAGTGCTCCAAAAAGCATCACCCCAAGCACCATCAAAGTGCGAAACAACGTCCAGCAGACGGAAATTGAAAAAATAACTATCAGAAGAAAGTACAAGTTTGCCGGGAAGGTCATCGATGAGGAAATAGAGGTTCCAAAAAACAGTGCAATGGCCAAAGAGTACTTCAACAGTCTGAAGTTTGAGGACACTCCAGCGAAGAAAGAAATAACCCCAAATGTAAACCTCACGCGACCACTCAAAAGAAAGTCCATTCTCAAGGACATCATCAGCGGCAAAAACGCGCAGTTCAAAAACCTCACAACTCTGGAGAAGTCAAAGATTGACTGGGCAAACTACGTCGACAAGGCCAAAATCAACCACGAAGAGCTCAAGGAGGGCTGGGCAGGCAACAAAGGTGGGTTCCTGGAAAGACAAAGATTTTTGGAAAGCAGGCACTCTGCTCGTTAGTCAGTATATATAAAGAATTTTTTTATTATTATTTTTGCTGTTCACAAGTGCGGAACTTTGAGGGAGGCAAACAACATGTTCAGCACAGAGCACACACCCTCGCCCAGAATCAACCCACTGGAAACAATGATCAGCTTCGTACGACTCGAGCCCTCTCTTCTGTAGTACCAGAACGCGAACATCCCGCCGAGGAATCTCTGGATGGTGAATGCTGGAAGGATAATCATTGAGATGCCCACAGCAACACCGCTCGGGAACAGGTCAACCAGCCACTGGTGCTTCTTGCCTCTCCCCAGCTCCACCATCATGTTCTTGGCCAGAGAGATCACAGAGAAAACAGCCCCAACAATCAGGCAGCATGAAACACAGCCCTCTGGAAGACCACCACCGTAGAACAGTCTGGCGGAGTTGATCCACACAAGCGCTGTTGGCACACGGAACTCCATGGACGGAATCTCGTAAACACGGTCGTACAACATGTACAGCCCAGCAGCAACTGGGATCGAGTACGCAGTCCCGATGAGCATACCGATGAACTGCGACTTTGGCGATGCACCTAGCAAATGGCCAGTCTTCAGGTCCTGCATCAGATCACCTGCCTGCTCGGAGCCGGCCTCGGAGATCGCACCTGCAACCAGGTTGATCAGAATCGCGCCAGGGGTGTTTTTCTTCGTGACCAGTGAGAAAATCAGCTGCGACAGCTTCCCAAGCCCAGATACCGGATTCAAGTCAGTCTCACCAAGCGCACGCACGGCTAGGATCGACAGGAACATCGAGACCAAAAGCGCAAGCAGCAGAGAGCTCACAGGGATAATGTGGGTCCCGAATACATAAGTCATGCCCGCAATGCACAGCATGAACGAAAGCACAATCCCCACAGCAGTCACGGTATGCGATACCAGCAGTTCCTCATCGATGACGTCGTCGTTGATGTGCTCGCTGCTCACATACACGATCGTGTGCCCGTCCTCCTTCACCTTCAGGACACGTGTGGAGGCACCCACCTCAATCGCCTCTTCACTGAGGTTGTCTGACGACCCGTACGGAGATCTCTCTTGCTGTCTGTCTGACTTCCCAGCAGGCATTGGCAGCGGCAGGTGCGGGAAGTCGTCGCGCGACTTTGTTCCAAAGAAACTCGGTCTGAACGTCTTCTTGCTGAACTCGAAGTTTTCATTCTTATACCCAGCCGCGCGCCCGTGGTAAACCTTCACACTCGCCTTTAAACACACAACAAAAAGCCCGATCAGCGAGTCCACAAGCATAATTGTAAGCGATGGCCACAAAACCCACCCACTCAGACCGCCTTGCCAGTCGCTTGGGTCAACTCCAATGTCGACGTACTCCTTGTGGTAGGCGATGTACGCCAGGAACCCCCAGCCCAGGAGGGCGCCGAACAGCATGTAGGAAGTTGTCCGGTGGCCCATGATGATCCCCTGGCCAAAGTAGGCCGGCGACGGCTGCACGTTCCACATGTAGTGCGCGGACAGGAAATTTCCAAAGACCGGGATCGCCTTTACCTGCGGCACAAAGTATGTGAACACTGTGTACACAGCAGATACTGCAAACGTAACCAGCAGAATAGTAATGTTCTGTTTGTACAGTACCTCTGGATTCTCCTGAGAGGCTGGCTTGACAGCCTCTAGGGCCGGGCGAGGCACATCTTTGTTCTCAAGTCTCAGACGCATGGCATCGATCTCGCCCTGGCTCACCTCCTGGATGATGGGGGTGTTCCCGTTTAGCACCGAGATCAGCACGGCAGTACTCTGGCCAGAAGGAAAAGGCAGTTTCTCTTTGATGACGACCTGTGTCCGCAGCGGAACAGCAAAAAACACACCGAAAAATGCCAGTCCAGTCCCCCAGAACAGCAGTTGCTTGTAGCTGAGGTTGGACAGGTCCAGACCACCAGCTTCTTCAATGGTCAAGAACTTTTGGATCGCAGGCACAATCCCTACAAAGCCCAGAGACAGTGCAGAGGTGCCCACCGCAACAGCAATGCTTTGGCAGTACACATTCTCCACATCAGTGAAGGCGTTCCCGTTGTATGGGAAGAAAATCGGGTAGATGCTTCTGAAGATAGCACAGGACAGCAGTGATGATGGAAGCGTCATCATGGTGATCCACCCAGACTGCAGTCCAAATTGCATGTTTGACAGCAGAACAAGCGTTCCAATGAACAGCGAGATGACAGTTGCACGAAATGTCACCTGCGGGAGGTACGCCTTCTGTGTGAACTCGCTTATGTCGTTATGATCAGCTTCTGGCTGCGAGGAGGCAGCCTCGTTGGAGCTGATCAATGGCTCAGCGTAAGAATTTGCCATTTTTGTCCACCAATGAGCTTTTTCTTTGTATGGTTGTTTGATTTTACCAAACACTCTCTTTGAGCAAGTGTTCAAAGATAACACAAACTGTGAGATGAATTACTTATTTTCATGTAATACCTAGAAAAAAAAAAAAGGAAAAAAAAAAAAAATATAAGGAAAATATATATATATTTTTTTTGCTGTCACTCACCAAAAAAAAAAAAAAGGAGTAGCAAGGAAGTAAGGAAATATCACGGTGATAAGAAACAGATTCAGTAACAACAAAAAATCACTGCACAGCACCGGCATTCAGTATATAGTTCAGTATATCACTCAGGGTAATCAAACCCTTGATGTGCCCATTCGTGTCTATCACATAGAATCTGTGCACCCTGTTTGTTCTTATGCAGTCCAGAATGTTGAACAGAGTCTCGTCCTCCTGGCATGTGTAGACCCCCTCAAAGTCGTTTTCGTTTCTCTTCAGCAAAGCCTCACCAACGGTCAAGGTCAGGTCATTGTAAAGGCCGTTCTTTACCAGCCCTATCACATCAACGGCCTCGTAGCAGTTGATCAATTTGAAGTCCTTCTCATTTACCTGCTCAAGAATCGGGATCGACGAAACACCGGTTTTTGAGAGTATCTCAATCACATCAATGACAGGGGTGTGTACGCTGCAGTACTTGATGGTATCAAAGGTCTTGATAATGTTCAGTGTATGTATCTTCTTCTTCAGGAAACGAATCTCCCTGCAGTTCAGAGTCAGGAACTTCAAGATTCTGTACTGGGTCAGAACAGATATAACAATGTGCTTTCCTGTGTCCTCGTCAAAGTCGATCAGCGAGATTCTTCTTGAGTTCGACTTGCTCATTTCCAAACATGCCTGGAATAGAGTCTGGAACGGGTGGATGTTCACATCATCCAGTTTGTACGGAAAGTTCTTGTCTGTCTCCAGCTTGTAAAGCTCCTTGAGCGGCAGGTAATCTATAATGTTCTCGCCGTCGCCCTTGTTGTTATTTATCTGGTACTGGATACAGTTGATAAAGTCGGTAAGCGTCAAAAGACCTGCAAACTTACCGTTCTCAGCATCCCACAGGGGCGCAGAAACAATGTTATTGTTGTTCAGAATGGTCAGTGCCTTTTTCAGTGTCAGCTTTGTGTCCAATACTGTCAGCTTGTATGAAACAGCCAGAACGTCGTAAGACGTTCTTGCCTTAAGGAAGTTGCAAATGGACTGTAGAGATAGTTTTTGTTCAAGTTCAATGTTATCAGGGTTGCTCAATGACATGATTTTGTTTGTTTAGGTGTGGGGCCTTGTGTATGTGTTTTATAGAAGTACCGTAATCGTCAATTATGGAATCTGATTAAAGGGTGAGGGGCAAATCCCCACCGTGATAATTTTTTTGTTTTTACTTTTTTTTTTTTTTCGGCAGGGGGGTCTTTTTTTGGTTTGTTTATTGAAAAAAAAAAAAAAAACACCCCCACACACTTCTAAACAAAATGCCCACTCCACGTGACGCAAACAGTTAAAGTACAAACACACTCTTTCCTATTACATATATAATCTCAGTTGAAGTCCAGCATCCACAGGTCATAGCACATAAACTTGGATTTTTCGTCTTCATCATCGGCTTTGCTGTCTCGCACAAAGTACTCAACTCCGCTTGGCAATGTCTTGAACTCCCCACTCAAAGGGAGCTTGTCCCTATCCAGGCTGTTCATGCGCTCCTCCTCCTCCTCAAACTCCGACTTCGACATGAACTTCCTGTGCTGGTTGAACTTCATGTATGACTGGAAGTTGATGTCTCCGTTGTAGTTCGACATCATCGTACCTGTTAGAGCAGTGTTGATGTCCTTCATGATGTAGTACCCGTAAAGATTGCTCTTGATCGACTTATATTCGTTGATTTTCTCAAAGTATATTTCCTTGTCCAGGTAGCATCTTATTTGGTGGTTCATTGACGGATCAGTCTCGTCTCTTTTGATAAGAATCAAGTCGTAGTTGGTTCTGTACTTAGGGTAGCAGATGATCTTTTTGAAAAACTCTATGTTGATTTCTTGCTCATTGACTATGGGGATATAGTCGAACATAACAATCTTGGAATCCAGCGCAGACTGTGATTCTGTTTGGGACTTGCTGTCGGTCTTTGTCAGCATGTTCTTCTTGTACTGCTTCAAAATTGCAAGCTTTTGGTTTGGTTTCAACCTCATTCTTGCCTTTAGCTCAGGCAAAATTGACTCAAACGAATCCTTGACGGTATAAAGAATCTGGGATTTTTTAACGCTGCAAATGTCCTCAGGGTTTGAGGAACTATCCTTATTGTCTCCCTCTTCGTGATCCAAATAACGGCTGTGTGGCTTCATCTCAATTTTTTTGTAGATGTCTATATCAAACAGGTCTTTGCTTGTAGTCGTTTGTGGGAAGAACTTGTCCTCATCAACTGCAGGATTTACAACAACTTTACTCTTAACCAAAGGCAGCTTGTAATTGAATTTCTTGGCTTTGATGTTGTTTTTTTCCAAGTAAAGAAACTTGAGGATATCCAAGTTGTTGATGACTATTGAATCGTGTTCTTTCAAGTTGTCCAAGTCGATGTCTGACCTCAACTTCTTGGTTATTTCAGTGATTTCCCTGGCACCCCCATTCATGTACGAGATGGAGTCAAGGTTGATATCCTGGGAGTACCAGTAATCCAGGTTGAAGTTCTTCCTCAAGTAGTGCAGTATGTAATCATTTAATGACTCGTACAGCGTGGCGTTAATCGATAGATCAAGAGTAATAGGTCTTCCTTGTCTGTTTTTAAGAAGCGATCTTTTGACTTTCTCAATAATTTCGATGTCTTTTCTATTATTGTTGTTTTTGATTTCGTATTCGATACACGGTTCATCACTTCTAGTTATGTTCTTTTTGTTTTTGATCACGTTTTTCTTGATTGGTTTTTGGACCTTATTCTCTTGTTTGACGCTGGGCTGCACGTACGCCATTTGCTGCTGGTGGTGCACAATATTGCCAGGAGCCATCATATAATTGTTTGGCATGTTGTAATACTGCTGGTTGTTCACGTACATGTAGTTGGGGTTCATGTAGTATTGAGGAACCATGACCATATTGTTGTAGTTTATTAACTGTTGGTTTGGAGGCAAAACCATTGGGTTCATTTGCGGAATGTTTTGGTACATTGGCGGTTGCACCACCATGTGTGGGACATTTTGTTGGTGCATTTGGAGTGGATGTTGAATGTTTTCTTTCGGAATCTGGCCTGGAATCTGGCCTATGCTTCCCATATTGTTTCTGGTATTTATATTCCCCATGCTTGTCATATTGCTCATTGGAATTTGTTGCTGGATATTGGAACCCAAAATGTGTAATTTTTGTAAAGAGTCTTGTTTGGAATTTAACTCGTCTTGTTCATTATAGTCAAGCTCTGTTTTGTTAGAATCAGAGTGCATATCATTTTGAACAATGTTAGCCTTTAGCTTCAGTTCTTGTATGGAAGGTAGTTTGAAGCCCATTATTGGTGAGAAATGTTGTTTTGGAGTAAGAAAAATAATAATAACAAATAAGCAGTAGTAAGCGTTGCTTTGAGAGCAGAATAAATAAAATCTGCACTTCTGTGATATCTTTTTTGGGGTTTTTCTTTAATTTGAGAGAGATCCATGAGAAAAAAAGAAAAAAAAAGGAAGAAAAAAAAAACGAAAGAACAAGATATAAATGTAAGTTTGAAGAAATAATAAACACCCACACGAATTCGAACCTATTAAGTTAAGAAACTTTGATGAAACCACAGACAAAATTTACATTCCAGGATTATTACTTTTTTTATTTTTTTTTTTTTAAAAAACCAAATTTTTTTTTTTTTTTTTATTTTTTGTTAAGGGCGAAACGACAACAAAAAAAACTTATTATTTTGCAATCTTTGCTGATATGGCAGTTTCTTTTTTTTTTTTCCAAAGAGCATTTGGAGGAAAAAGAATATTCAAACCTTAGAAAAAAAAAAAACCCAAGGAAACCAAAAAAAAAAAAAAAAAGAGTGTGGGTAACTGCTTGGTAATAATACAACAGTCACAAATGAGGCACAGAGAGTAACTAAAAAGCGGCAATGCACTGCAGCTGTTTTTTCAACAAAAAAAATTTTTTTCCAGGGCGCCTAAAGCAAAGAATTCAGATGGTCCAAGATTGTTTCATCCGAGAATGTTACTCTAAATTGTCTTGCAGGCAGGAGCAAATTGTCATATTACGAATCATTTTCTATTTTTGTAGCAAGAATGTTATTTCTGGCAAACACTTATTTTTTTTCTCTTCAAATATCTTCAAGGTTTTTTGTCGTATGTGTAAAGAGAGGGCTATTTATAACAATAAAAAACATTCTAGATATATTGCAA
Source organism: Hanseniaspora clermontiae (assembly GCA_030567235.1). Lineage (NCBI taxonomy): Eukaryota > Fungi > Ascomycota > Saccharomycetes > Saccharomycodales > Saccharomycodaceae > Hanseniaspora > Hanseniaspora clermontiae. The sequence goes on along the minus strand of JAJLRV010000180.1, from coordinate 25,313 downwards.
GAATGTAAAAAAATATAAATAAACTTGTCGCATACTTCCGCCTATTGTGCGTTTTTTTTTTTGCCAAGCCTCAAAAAAAAAAAAGTACTGCATAAACGCAGTTTGACTTAGTTGCATAAAAAACACATACAATCAGGTCATTCATTTTCAACAAGAAAAAAATATGCACTCTCTGTAGACGAGATACTCCTGTTTTAAACTTTATTCACCGGATTGTTGGGTCATTTTTTGTTTTTTTTTTGCTGTGACCTCCTAAACAAGCTACACGCTCTTATGATTCCTGTCTGTTTCAAATTAATCCAAACACGATGAAATGCTAGTATATTTTTTTTATTTCTTTTTTAATTGATTACGTATTTGCAAGTAAAAAGGCTACTTAGTACAGTATGAATGCTGTATTTTTATTTTCCAACAATTCATTTGTTTATTTTACGAATGATTTGGTCTTGGCTAAGAAATTAAAGGAGTAATTATCAATGAATTATTTCGCTCTCCATAGACATTGCCTCTTTGACTTTGTGTCTTTTTTTCCTAAAACAAATAATAATAAAAAAATAAACACCTCAAAAGTCAAGTGCGCTTTCGCTATCTTAAGCCGCTTAGTCAAAATGGTAAATACTCTTGAATACGAGAGATCTTTTTGTGGCTTTTTTTTTTTAGCTTGTCGCTCTGACCCTGTTTTTTTTTTTTTTAGTGTGAGGCATCTTCCAAAAAAATCAGAAAACAAAAGGAAAAACATCATCTGTGTGGTCCCGCACTACCCAATATGCAGAGTTCCGTTTTTATTTATTTACTTTGTAACACACGACTTCCCCTCCTCCCCATAGGTACCCTTCCAGTATTGTGCACTAGTGCTAAAGAATTGTTTTTACTTTTCCAAAAAGCTTTCTAGTTGATGCGGCAATTAGAGTTCAAATCAATCTTTTATATTTAAAAAAAAAATTTATATGTTGAGACAACTCCGGTGGGCAAATATTCTGAACTGGAAAAAGATTTTAAACGACCAGCGGGTTTCGTGCAACAGAAAAAAAAAAAAAATATGAACTTCGTAAAAAAAAAAAAAAATAGGCTGCATCCAATTCAGCAGAAATTTTAATACAAACTTATTCCGAACAGTTTTTTGTTTAGTAGGCGTGACATACTAGCTTTATAGGTTTACTATAATAACCTGGTTTTTCTAATTGAATACTCAAGGGCGTCAAGTGCTCCATGCCATTTTAATTGGTAGGAACGTAATGGGGGGAATGAACCATATACAAGCAAAAATGCATTAAAAACGCAAAATCATTTCTTCATCTGCTGCTGGACCTTAACATGTATGTAACAGTGCCTTAACATCATTGGGCACATTTATTTTTTTTTAGAAAAAAAAAAAGATCCCAGCAAATCTATCAGTAGCCAAGAACACTCACTTACTGTCAATTCACGGATAATGAAGAGCAGTCATTTTTATCCCGAAAGATCATGATTTCAATGCTGTCAATTGGACCTGGCCATGGTCGCGTGAAAAAAAAAAAAAAAAGATTAACCTGTCATGCGTTATAAACCCCGATTAACTAACTGACAGGAGTAATATGCGCTCTTATATTTCAGAATTTGGAAAATTGATCTAGCGGATAAAGAGGTGTAAGCAGACAGCCGTATATCCCTTATACAGAATGTGCTCTTCCGCTTCATCACCCCACTAAAAATTGATTTGGCAGTATGCGACCAGATGCTTTGAAATGCAAATCTGCAGGAAATGGCCAGATATAGATTGGTGGTGTTAACCAGCGTGCACATTCCCACCTCAACTGAGTCAGCTTATCGGTGCCCTTTTGCAGCTAATGGCATTCTCCAAGCATCGGAATAAATGAAACACATCTAAAAAAAAAAAAAATGGTGCATTGGGGAAAAACAGAATTGAAAAAAATCTAGAGCAAAAGTGGAAACATTCTTAGTAATCTGACTGATACCTCAATCTTGCATAAACACTGATATTGGCTACAGCCCAGTTCCGCTGCATGGCTCTACTCCACATATGTTTTGCTGTCATCACAGCTGCCTAACATCATATTATCTCTTCATCGTTGGCCATTCCACCGCCTTTAGCTCTTGCGACACGTGGTTCCATCTTTTTTCAAATTTCTTTTTCTCTTATCTTTTTTTTTTAGCCACACCAGTTTCCTAATTCAGAAGGAATCGACTAATTAGGAAATCCTTTTATTTTAGCTTTCGTTTTTTTTTTTTTTCCCCTCTTTGCCACATACTTATTTTTTTTTTTTGTTTTTGCCACTTCTTTTCAGTTTTCTAGTTTTTCTACTTTTTCTTCTACTTTATGGTATTCAGTTAATAATGTAGATAAACTTCTAAAAGAAACCATCTTTTTGAGTTATATTTTTATAGCTTAGATCAAATGTAGTATCTGTTCTTTCTAGCGTCATAGCTAGAACCTTTCCCTATTATTGGCGCCTGTACTTTTGCTATTCAATAGTGAATCTACACTTACGGCGTCTTTAATTTTTTATGAATTTTTGGATCTTCTATTATTGTGGATATATAAACACCTTGATGGAGACGGCAGCTGAGATGGAACTAAGATTAGTATAGTTCTCTTGGGTATCATTCCAAATGAAGTACTTGCCATAACATGGTAGGAAGTCTGTTTCTTTTCATGGTTGTATAGATACTTTAGTAGTCCTTCTTTTTTTTTCAGATAGAGGAGTTTTTGAAAATGGGAGTTGTGTTCTCACTTAATGAGTTTAGCACGTCAAGAGTGGGTGTATTTGTGGATTTTTCCAGTTGTAAAGATTGCATAATAAAGAAATGGTTGGATGTTAGTTCTTCAATCAAGCTATGAGGCATTTACTCCGATTGTGAGTGTGGTAAAGTTTGTGGCTTGGTAAAATGAGAGGGCTGCTGTCATTGATGGCAAGTCTTTCTTTTTGTCAACTTGCAAGTATCAAAATTCATTGATTGTTCGATGTTTTTATTTTTTTTTCAAGTTATTTTGGCTGATGCGTTATAAAGAACTAAAAACAATTCAATTATAAGGCTATATCTTTTTTTTGAACAAAAAACTTGCTATAAGATAGCAGAAGTTGTCTATTGCGACATTTGTTGAGGTTTTTGTATGAAATAATCAGCAAAATGGTTTAGACTTCAGTACTTATAAAAATCAGGACCTCTTTTGGTTTTTGGAAACCAAAGGGATTTGTGGGATGATTAATAATCTAGCTTTTGGTGGTTTGAAATTAAGGCTATTAAAGAAACAAATGTGTGTTTTCTTCTTTTGCATAAAAGAAGTAAGGCCATTGTGTTTTGTGAGCTGATTATTTCGTTGTATCAGACCATTAGATCTCATAATGTTGTTTTCCTTTCATCTTTGAAAAGAAACTTTAGAATGTTTTTATTTGAACATTTTCATTACCGCAGACTATTGATAAGAATCATTTTATTATCTTAATGTTCACTGTCTAAGAGAATACAGTTTCCATTCGTGGTTTGGCTACCTTGTTCTATATGTTTTTTTTAACAAAAACGTATTGTAGCAGGATGGCTTTCAACCAATCTAGCAATGAAACTTTTCAGGTTCTTGAAGTCTTTGGATATGAGATAACTATGGGTTTTTCGAGTCAATTTTTCTGTAAATGGAATACAAATTTATAGTTTTAAAGTTTTCTTCAATTATGGGGGAAAACGCTTTCATTATGTCTTCAAGGTGGTTTGTTGATGGTTTTTCAGTAGGCGATTCAATGGTTGATTAGCATATCATTTTTTAAACCTAACAGAGGCTGATTTTGCTTTTTGGAATTTGTTTTCCAGTGGGCGTTGTCAGCTTTGTTATTGTTATGGCTTAATCATGTCTCATGTTGTTTATTATGTTAGCTTTTTCACTTATTTCGAAACACATTCCTAAGGGATGTTAGTTTATCCCAGAATCCTTTCCAAAGTATAAAAGAAACTCTGGTCAACGGTATTGTAGTTGTGCATGCATAATGTTGAACACCATCTTGCGGAGTTACTGAACCAATATACATTTGATTATCCAATGATAACTAATGTTTGTTTTATGTCAAATTTTGTTCAGTTAGTGCATCAATTTATTGGTGTACTGGGGATATTGTCTAAATTATTTTGGTTTTGGTTCAAGCATTGAAGATTTAATGAGGAAAGAAAGTGGGAAAGTAGATTAGTGAAATAATAGTATTTGTAAATGGCAAAAAGGTTCTTTTTGTTGTTGCTACTTATTAGCTCATTGCAATTGCAAGTTTTCGAAATTTATTTTGAATACAGGTGCTTTTTTTGGCTTTTTTTGATATTCTTATATCTTGTTAAAATTCAGAGCCGGTGGTAGTTAATGGAAGAATTTAACGTGAACATCTTTCCAAGTGGGAGATTTGTCTTTTTCCTGTATCAAGACATTTCAACAATTTGCTTTGATGGAAATGGTTTATTCCAACTTTTAATTACTTTACTGGTTTTGCCATTTTGTGTGCAGTTACATTTTATTTCTGGGTAACAAGTACTATCTACTTGTGTTGGATCTATTGTTATTTGACTTATGACTCAGTACATGGAAAATCTTACTTTCTGATTTTTACTCAGTATGAAAAAAGAAGGACTATTTGAGGATGTACTACTAAGCATGTTATTTTCTAAATAGTATGTGAAAGAAAGACTGTTATTTCAGATTTCCATAGTTCTTTATAAATTAGAAATTTCAGTTGTCCTTCATTAGTTTATGTTCATTGTCTTTTCTTATTCTTTGAATGATAAAGACTCTGTTTAACGTCACAATAATTTTTTCAGAGATGAAAAGGAAAATTAGGCACTATGGACTTAGGAAAATTTGGAATAAAAGTTGATAGGAGTTCAAGGAAGGTTTCTGTCTTTAAAAATAGAATTTATTTTATTTTTGTTGATGGGGTCTTTTTCTGTTCTTTTATTCTTTTGATCTAGGTTCCCACCTGCTTTCATATCTTCTTTTTTTTTTCTTTTTAGCATCCTAGACAAATCGGTATTTAATACTATCATTTATTGCTCATTTCTTTATGAACTCTTTTGAGTTTTTCATTGAATTAAGTAGATGGTTTTTAAAAGCTGATTCTCGTTTGGTTTTGCTTCTTCTGTTTTTTTTTCCTTTGTTTTTCAAAGGAGATTCTTTTAGAGGAGGTAAGCATGTTAAAGTATTTTCATCTCGCTCTCTAATTATCAATCATTGAGTTCAATGAGGTTATATTAGAATATTGAATTATTATATAAATATATTGATCATTTCATTGATAGAGTCCCTTTACTGAACTCGATGGAGTTGTACGTTGTTTTACTTTTTGTTACATCGTATAACTTAAAAAAACTTAAGTTTTCTTGTTTGGAAACAGTCACTATTACTCCATTTTGCTTGTTCAATGAACTCGTTATGATAGGATCCGTATGGGCTTTGTCAATCTCAGCGACCTTTGTACTGCTGTTGTAATCATATATGGCAATGGAATTGTTGGGGTCTCCGCAGGTGGTAACGATTTCAAATTTCATAGCCTTGTAGTCGTAATACCAATGAAGGGATGTTATCTGTACACCAGTTTCTATTTTCTTAATCAAGGACTTTTTTTTGGTATCGTATATTTTAATAAATCCGTTATTTTTATTAAAATTACCAGTGGCTACGATATTTGGATGAATGTTGTTGAATTCCATAGCTTTGATCATTGATAAATCATCGGATTTGCATAAGGTGTCTTTGAATGAATAAACGAGTTTCTTTTCTGTCAAATCAAATTGATAAAAGTATGTACAGCCGTTGCTCATCCCAATCACAACTGTACTACAACTATTATTCATACAGACTCCACTCACAAATGTGTCTGCATCCAAGTTAAATTCTTTCTGCATATCAACCTTGTCAAGTAAGTGCTGTTTTTTGCTTACATCATGAATACAAACTAAACCATTTGCTGTTCCTGTTACAATATACTGGCCTATCCAGTAAGAGTTTAAAATCGGATCATTCAAGAAATTTGTTATATCTCTCTTTCTTTCATAAGTGTCTGTGTCATACAATTCCATGTTACCATTCTCATACCCTATTAACAAATGAATATCGTCATCGCACCATCTGATGTTGCTGATTGTTCTAGTTTTGTCAAAGATATCTAAATTTATGGTTTCATTTGATGCCTCATTTAGCAAATACACCTCATTGTCCAAAACTACACATAAAACAGAGTTTTTGCTGTACGTGAGCAATGAGAGTTTGATATCTGATGAGTAATTAGGCGCATCTAAAATTTTTATTGGCTTTTTGCTGACCTTCTTCAAATTCTGATTCTTGGCCATGTATTCCTGAATCAGTAGATCATCTTGGTTGAAATTAGAACTTTTCCTGATCCTTTCAGGTGACTGGGATGGGTATTTTTTAGGTGATGTTGAAAGATACTTGTTGGGTGAGATAGAAGTGTACTTGACAGGTGATTGTGGCCTAGATTTTCTTGGGGAGTTATTTGTAATTAGGTCATGCAACACTCTTTCAGGAGAGTTCATATTACTCATATTTACTGTTGAAACTTCACCGGTCTTTATGTTATTCCCACTCTCACATATCTTTTGTATTTCTCTGTTGAAAATGCAGTCTGATATGGCTTGAATTTGTTTTTCAGGACTGTCACTAGGTTTGATATTGATTAAGTTTGAGTGGCTGACATTTTGGTGTTTTGTAACTTTGTTCTTGATTGGGGTATTAGAGTTGATACAATTCCGCTTTTTCAAAATACTAAACCTGTCTATGCTATCTTTATCGAAGTTATTGTTAACAGAGGTATTTAAACCAATATTGAACTTGTTTTTAGTGTTAAAGAGATCATTTGCATATCTTGGGTTGTATATATTGTGAGTGTTAGCAAACTTCTTTGAAGGAGACTTCCTTAGCATATAAGGAGATTCATTTTCCTTGTTATAGTCATTCATCTATGATTTGTGTTTTGGTATATATACGTAGCTTTTTGTGTTGTTGTGTTTTTCTTGTTTTTGTTTTCTTACAAAAATTCAAAAGAATATGTTTACATTTTTTTTTGGTGTAGTCAAAAAAGAAAATAACATTTTTCCTTGAGGAAAAAAAATATCAATAGATAACCTTTAATTTTTTTATCAGCTAATTACTAAGACACCACCTAATTATTATATTTGTAAAGTTTTATCAGTGGCTTTTTTCTTTCTTTCTGAAAAACTGCAAAAGTACTACACACATTGCATTTAATGCTGCCAGAAACCAACGCAGAACATGTCCAAGGACCAATCAAAACTACAAAGATTCAAGCTAAACAACTCCTCTTCTTTCAATGATCTTAACAGTTTGTCTATTTACAACAATGGTAATTCATACTCTTCGATGTCTGATGTACAAAACACCAAACTATTGAATAATGTTCCTATGGGTCATTCGTCCACAACTGAAGGGAATGACAGCCATTCGAAAAAATACCACAAACACAATGCACTTAAAGTTAACACTAAGCATCATGACAACAAAAAGCAGAATTGGTTGAATGTAAAGCATTATAACAAGGTCAGCGAAGTCACTTTGCTTGATAAGCCCTTTTCCGAGCTGATATTTGACGACAACCAGAAGATTGTGAATGTGGGTAAAGGCCAGCAAGAATCCACACCAAGCCCATCCAAGAATCTTGAGTATTTGTACGGAACAGCCAAAGACCATGGGTTTGGAACTAACAATGACACAACCGATAACCAAGCAGAGGACCAAGCAAACAACATGGATAACGATGAAATACAAAAGTATGCCCCTTTTGGCAGCAAAATATTAAATAAGAGCTTAGAATCAACAACGATGAGCCCCAGCAGTTCAGCGGAGAACTTAGAAAGAGATGAAATCAACAAAACAGATACCTTATTAAACATAAACAGACTGAATTCAGACAATAACAATAACTTGAGTATACGAGTATCTCAGAGCAATAACTTGTTGAACCCTATAAAAGAACTGATTATAAAACAGCTGAATAGCGAAATAGAATTAAGCTTTAAAGAGTTAGATTTTTATAATAAATACAACAAACTAGATAAGGACAATAAAGGCAATGACAATTTTTATAAAGTGGAGAATATAATAAATGATAAGCTGATCAGCAAAAAAGTGTTGGTGTTTTTGAACAAGTTGGATGCTGGAGAGCGGGAATACCTGAAACAAGTAATCAAAATGAAAGAATTGAGTGTGTGGAGAACACAAACCAATAGCAAAATCAGACAAATCCAAAATATGATTAAGGAGATGTATTTGAAGCAAGTGGATGAAAATTTGAAGGATTTTCATAAGACGAAGGAGTCTATGGAACAAAAGTTCCAAGACAACTTGTCAAAGAATGAAGTTATGACGCATAACTATAACGTAATCATAAACAAGTATAAACTGTTGGTTGGCGAGAAGCTGCCGAAGTTAGAAAAATGGAATGACTCTATAAGTAAGATGGAAGCGTATGAAAGGAAAAACAAAGCTACAATTCTAAATTTTTATGATATAACTTTATTGAGTATTCTTATCATACTCTATGCTTACTATTTTTATCCATAATAATAATATTTATATCATCATCATCGGTTATAAACTTTAGCTTACTGTAGCTCACTTTGAACTCTGGTTTTGATTCCACTGTCTCATCAAAGCACAACTCGTCATCCTCAATCAGGATCTTGGGTATGACCTCTGTATGTGACCTCAGCATTTGCAGATCTCTTCCTGTCTTCATTTTTGCAATCTTTTTGTTGTCTTCGGCTGAGGACATGTTTGTTATCTTGGCATAGTCATGGATGATGAATAGAAGATTCCAAGACTTGTTGTTTATGTTTACTAAAAATCCGGTTTTATCAAATCTGTAGACTCTATCGAAGTTTAGACCCTTGCCTAGAAGCAAGCTATCTGAGTGAACATAATCCAGCGCAGTATAGTCCATTGCCTTTTGAAAACTGTTCAAGCTGTTGCTAGCAAACTGCAGCTTCAGAAGTTTTTTCAGATTATCTTCCGAAAATAAGTCTTTGAATATGCAGTCTATGTCTTTGCCCATGAAGTTGTATAAGTTTGAAAGATCTTTGTTTGAGATCATCAGTTTGTAAGTAGGTTTGTATAGCTGAAACAGGTCATTGTTGATGACTATGTTGTTGTCCTCTGAGTAGTCAGACTTCAAAATACTGTTGCTGTTTATGTAAACTTTGATAGGGTATACAAACTTGTCATTAATCAAAATGTTCATATACTGAGCAGACATTGTGGTGTTTTCTGGGGTGTGTGTATTTAGACTTTTGGTAAGAAGGCTTTGCCTGAATGCAAAAAACGAGAAAATGTTTACGCGTATGAGAAGAAAAATGAAAAAAAAAAAGACAGAAGCTGTCAAACTTATCTTTGAATTTTGTTTTGATGGAGAGTAATGTTCGAGGATTCTGTGATAGCCTATAAGTAGTTGTTAACGGGGTTTGTTACCCAACTGTAGTGACAACGCATATTATTTATCAAAAAAAAAAAAAGGAAAATGATATGGTGATAAATCACATTATGTGCTTCATAAATCCTCAGAGTCCGGCCTTATTTTCCCACTCTTTGACAAAACAATCCCTTAATTTTTTTTCTCCCGCTCTTCTTTGGATTTAACAACAATCTCTGAGTATACAAGTTCTCCAAGGTGCATTAATAAATTGCTTGTAGTAACACTTCAAATAAAAGCAACGTAAATACTAAAACATGGCTGAATGATATGAAGTAACCAGTATTCTGTCTTTTTTTTTTTTTTTAATTATTTATTTATAGTTTACATTATGTGCTCTGCAGCTGAGATCTAAGCCACCTTTGACACTGCTTTGAAGGAGCTTTTATTCTAGGCCTTGTTTCACTGATTAGAAAAAAAAACCACAATAAAAAAAAAGATGCAAGGCAACTAGTAGCCAGAAATGTGCCAATGCCTCCCAAAATGGATCAATGAAACGAACACAGTGTGATGTTGTCAAATCTTCTCAGTAAGGGGGTAGGTTTTTTTTTTTTAAAAAAAATGGTGGCTTGAAATATTACCATTCCCTAAGAAAAGAAAAGAAAGAAAAAAGACATGTTAAAAAAAAAAAAAATGGTGCTTTATCATTGCAAATGAGATCTTCTCAACACACACATATATATATATACATCAAATAAATATAAACTCCTTTGTAGGGTTTTGGCAGTTTTTATCAAAACTATAAAAAAACTCAAAAAATTAAAAAACAACCAAAAAAAACAACAATCTTACGTGATGGATGACTCTTTTGACCCTAAAATCTCCATCGAAGATTTAGCATCATTGCACGATCCTAAATCAATCAAAAAATTCAATTCTTTATTCAAAAGCGAAGATGACTTCCTGAAATTCTTAAAAACCAACCCTAAGGAAGGGTTGTCCATGGAGACTCTTCTGACTTCTCAAAGACACAAAACATTTGGGGAAAACAAGCTACCTACACACAAGTCCAAGACTTTCTTCGAAATCTGCTGGGAAGCCTTCCAAGACCGTACTCTTATCATTCTTTCCATATCCGCTATTGTATCATTGGCTCTAGGACTGTATGAACTGTATGGACAACCTGCCCAATATGACGCAGAAGGTACCAAAATCCCAAAGCTGGATTGGATCGAAGGTGTAGCAATTCTTATTGCAGTCATAGTTGTTGTTTTGGTGGGTGGTGTCAACGACTACCAAAAAGAACTCCAATTCAAAAACCTAAGTTCACAAGAAAAAAACAGTAGAAAAATCAACTTGATCAGAGAAGACTTGCTTTTGGAAAGTAACTACGACAACTTGATGGTTGGTGATCTACTCAGCTTGAAAACTGGTGATATCATTCCGTGTGACTGTATTTTAGTCGATGGTCTAGTTCAAATGGATGAAAGTAGTATTACAGGTGAATCAGATACCATAAAGAAACTCCCATTGAGCCAGTCTATCAAGTATACTCAAGAAAATGAAATGGAAAACGATATTCCTGAAAATCATAACGTCCCTGACCCAATGGTCATCTCCGGTAGTTTAGTCATCGAAGGTTCAGGTGCTGCCATCATTACCTCTGTTGGTGTCAATTCCATGAATGGTAGGACCATGATGGCATTGCACTCTCAAAGCGAAGAAGACGAAGGTACTCCATTGCAAAAAAGATTAACTGTCTTAGCAGACAACATTTCTCTATTTGGATTGCTAGCTTCTGGTTTACTGTTTGTGATCTTATTTCTAAAGCTATGTGTTACCGTCTTTCCAAGTGGTAAAATCAACCCTGATACCGGCAAGTTATACATATCCACAGAAAAGGGTAATAAGTTCATGAATACATTAATCACATGTATTGCCTTGATCACTGTTGCCATTCCTGAAGGTTTGCCGTTAGCTGTTACCTTGTCTTTGGCCTTTGCCACCAAAAGAATGTTCGCTGATGGTAACTTAGTAAGAAAGCTGGAATCTTGTGAAGTCATGGGTTCTGCCACTTGTATCAATACTGACAAAACAGGTACTTTAACAATGAACAAGATGACTGTTGTTAAATCATGCATTGGTCCTAAGACATATGATTTACTAAATGCTGAAGATTCAGAAAACTTCACCCAAGATGTTACTTACAACAACCAAATCAACTTGCTACAAAACATTTGCTTGAATTCCACTGCATTTGACTCCCAACCCAATGATTCTGCTACTATCAAAAAAGAAACCAAGCTTCTTGAAGCTTCTAAAACCACTGATAAATCCATCTTCTCAAAAATCAAACACCCCTTCTCCCATGACTACACTCAAGATAAAATCGATGAATTTGCTAACAGTGAAAAGAACAAGGAAGCCTATTCCGGATCCAAAGTCGAAGTTGCTATGCTGATATTCTCTGAAAAGTTCTTAGGCCTAAAGAGAGGTACTTTGAACAACATTAGACATAAGATGTTTGGGTTACCTGCTGAAAAGATTATCTACGAGGTGCCTTTTGAAAGTAAGAGAAAGTGGTCCATGATTGTTACCAGTAACAAAAACGACTCTGACACAATCAGTGTCTTCATAAAAGGTGCTTCGGAGATTGTTTCTAAGCTTTGTTCCAAGATGACTGTTCCAAACTCCGAAGACCCTGTCGACATTGACATTGAAAAGATACTAGAGAACATTGAAGATATGGCTAGTGATGCTTTAAGAACCATAGCCGTTGCTCACATGGAAATTCCTCTGTCTAATTTCAACTTGAACGTTGAACACGATGATGTTTTAGATATGTTAAAGGACCAGCATTTTGTTCTGGATTGTTTAGTTGGTGTTAAGGATCCTTTAAGACCAAACGTCAGAGAGTCTGTTTTGAAGTGCCATACAGCCGGTGTTACTGTTAGAATGGTTACTGGTGACAACTTGACTACTGCCAAGGCCATTGCCAAAAACGCCGCCATTTTGCCTGATTCAACTCATGATTACATTTCAATAGAGGGTCCGGAATTTAGAAAACTAGACGACACACAATTGAATGAAATTGTTCCTAAATTGAGAGTTTTGGCTAGATCTTCTCCTGAAGATAAGAGAATCTTAACTGCCAAGCTAATGGCTCTGGGCGAAGTCGTTGCTGTTACTGGTGATGGTACCAATGATGCACCATCTCTGAAGCTGGCCGATATCGGGTTTGCTATGGGTATTGCTGGTACTGAAGTATCTAAAGAGGCATCCGATGTTATTTTGACAAGAGACGATTTCAACTCTATTGTAGAAGCTTGTAAATGGGGTAGATCTGTTGCTGTCTCTATCAAAAAGTTTGTCCAATTCCAACTTACTGTTAATGTCACCGCTGTTATATTGACCTTTGTTTCTGCTGTCGCTTCATCTGAAGAGTCCTCTGTCTTAACTGCTGTTCAGTTATTGTGGGTTAACTTGATCATGGATACCCTAGCTGCTTTAGCCTTGGCCACTGATAAACCAAATGATGATATCTTGAACAAAAAACCAAGTGGTAGATTTACTCCTTTGATTTCTCCTGCAATGTACAAGATGATCTTCTTGCAAAGTGTAAACCAAATGATTATTACTTTGACTTTGCATTTTGCTGGAGCTAAGATATTTTTCGGTAGCAATGCAACTGCTCATCAAAAGCAACAAATTAATGCTTTGACGTTCAATGCCTTTGTTTGGTTACAATTCTTTGCTATGATTGCTACAAGAAAATTTGATGAAGCTGATCATATTATGAACGTGAAAGATAGATTCACCTTATCCAATTTGAACTTCTTTGATGGTTTCTTCAAGAACTACTACTTCTTAGCTATCATTGCTATTATCGGTGGATTCCAAATCTTAATCATGTTTGTCGGTGGTGCCACTTTCTCAATTGCTAGACAAACAGGACCTATGTGGGCCACAGCTATAATCTGTGGTTTGATGTCTTTGGTAGTTGCCTTCTTTGCTAGATTGATTCCTGACCATTACCTAGCCAAGTTTGTTCCTCAAGGCTTAGTTCGTAATGTTGAATACTATGTTTTCTTGGGCTGGAAGAGAGAGCAAAATGCCAAGAAGAAGTTAAAGCAAAAGGAAAGTGAATTAACCACAACTAATGCTGAAGATGAATCTAAAACATTCTTTTCTTCTGACGAAACCAGCAATTTGGAAGCTGGTATACCCCACTACAATGATCCATCACCAAAAAATTGAAAACTCTTGTTCTTTCGGGCGTTGCATATATAAACTAATTTAATAATATAGATTTTAATTAAACATTTTTTAAATCACATGATTGGAAAATCGATATAAAATTGGATACAGAAGGGACAAGTGCGTTCTTTTTGTTAAATATATATTTACCTTAATTCTGTTTTTTTTTGGTAGCGTGGGTAAAAAGGTATTTTTGCCTGATTTTCATTTTTTTCTTTAAAAATAAGAAGCAATTACAACTTTTGGTAATTGTTTATAAACAAAACCAACTCTTCAACAACGCTCCCTTAAACCCATAAAATTTGTACAAAATGGCAGTTCAAGAGGCACCTCCTAAGGCTCCATGGATGAGTGAAGAAAAATATCAAAAATTGTATGGCCATTTGCTAAAAAAAGAAGTTGTTACAGAAGTTGACGATATTGCCAATAAAAATAAAAAACCTAAGGATGACGAAGATGAAGATGCTATAGTTACAGCACAGTTATTAAAAGAGAAAAAAAACGAAAAGCTGCAACAGCAAGAAGATATTTTTAATGATTTCTTAAAAAATACTTCCTCAGATGATCACAAAGTCGGTAAGCAAGCACAGCCTGTAAACGAATCTTTATATGAAAGAAACAAAAAATTGTATCTACAAAAACAAATTGAAAAAGAAAAAAAAAATCAATTAGAAAAGATTTTTACTGGTAAAACAAATGTTGACAATGTAGTTATAGATCATTATAATCAAAGAACTGAGATATCCAAAACCAATAGCAGACACATGTCGCCAATTATTAAGCTAAAGAATTTTAATAACATTATAAAATATATCTTAATATCAAAGTTCACTCCTGAGTATGCTGTGGTTTTGGAATTAGCTTGCGGAAAAGGTGGTGATTTGATAAAATATGGAAGAAATAATATTTCACAATGGATAGGGTTAGATATCTCGGATCAATCTATTCAAGAAGCAAAAAGAAGATTTTTGTTTCTACAAAGAAAAGAAAACTTAAAGTACCAGACAATTTTAAGCCAAGGTGATTGTTTTGGTCAATCATTGGGTCCTATAGTCATGAATCTTCCTGATTGTAGATTTCCTTGTGATGTAGTATCTATTCAGTTTGCATTGCATTATGCTTTTGAAACCGAGCAAAAGGCTAGACGGACTATAATGAATGTAGCCAAATCATTGAAAGTTGGTGGGAAGTTTATTGGTACTATCCCAGACAGTGAATTTTTAAGATTCAAATTGAAAAAGTTTCCAAAGGATTATGATAAGCCTATTAAATGGGGTAACTCCGTGTATAAAGTAAAGTTTGAGTCCAATGAGTTTTTAACTAACGGCTACGAATGGGAAACCCCCTTTGGCCAGCTTTATACCTTTTACCTAGCGGATGCCATTAACAATGTTCCTGAATACGTTATACCTTTTGAAACTTTGAGATCTATTTGTGATGATTACGGATTGAATTTAGTAATGAAAAAATCATTCACTCAGTTTTTCACAGATGAGTTTCCTAAGAATAAAAACATACTTTCAACAAATCAATTGCATGGAATTTTGAGGGATGATGGTAAGTATGGTATCACTGGTGATGAAAAAGAAGCTTCAGCCTTCTTCTACTGTGCTTTCTGTTTTGAGAAAGTAAGAAATGTTGATATAGAATGATCGAGTCAAGTTGTTAGCCACTTATAACTCTGGTAAAAAGATGCCCTTATATTGAATATATAGAAAAAATGCATTTTATAATGCAGTAGTTACAGTCATGCTTTGCGAGTTAATCAATAAGGTTGAAGGCATCTTAACATGCATGTTTTTTTGGCTATCCATTAACCAAATATTTAAATCTTCAACATATTTTTCACTAAGCATTTTATCCTTAAAGGTATTTTCCATTGGCAAAGGCAGCGTAGTCAAAATCAAATTTGTAATAGTATCAGGAGATACACTCAAGAAGATGTCATTTAGAATTAAAAATTGGATGTTTCTTGGCAGTTTGTTAAATGAAAGACCATTCAAGTACTCAGTACTGTTTGAGTTTTGTCTTGGCGACATTGTGGGTTGTAGAATCATTGTTCTCTTCTTGGTCATTATGGAGTTTCCAAACCTGCTATCCTCCTCTACAAATCCCAAGGTTGGTTGCAAACCAAAAGGAGTTTCGATTATTTGCGTTTTGGGTAATTGATCGGACGAGAAAACAGGATTAATTGTATTGCTTAGAGATGCACTGTCGTTGTCATTTTTAAATTTCTTTTGTACAAAATCCTTCATAGTGGATGATTTACTACTGATTGAAGCTTCTTCAGAGTCACTGTAATCTGGATTTACTGGAATTTTGTAATCCATAGAAACACCATATTTACTCAAGCTGGTTAACCGTTTATAGCTTTGATCCAAATTAACAATATTTTTAGAACCTGTTGTTGCAAATGAATGTCTTCTATCGGCACTGTGAAGGTTATCTCTAATTGTTTTTAGTTCTTGCCACCATGCGTCATTCTCTAAAATGTCATCAACAAACTTCTTGTTAATACTGTCACCTTTCAAAATAGAGTTGTAAACACTGAAATCTTGCAAGCATAGAATGATAATTTCACATTCAATTCTTAGAATAGATAACAACTCATTCAACTTTTTGAATTCATCCCCTCTTTCATATTCAAACTCTACAAATGTTACACATCTTAGCTTATGAGTCTTATTCCATTTAGGAACAGTTTTTAGCAATGCACCCAATTGGAGGATCAGTGTGCACGTATCAAAGTTGAACTTCTTTTTGTTGTTTGACATTTGTATAGGATAAAGATCAATGTATTTTTTATCAAAATTCTTATCCGACTTACTAGGTATATTAATACTATCAAACCCCTTTGCTATAGCTATATTACTTTTCATTAACGCTAGATCTTCAACTATTCCAACCCACTTTTGAGCGTTCAAAGAAGTTGAGGCGGTATCGATATCTAAATTAAGTTCTTTTCTTATAGCATTACCTTCTCCAAACAGACCGAGGATAGTAATATTAGGCTTCATGCCACCTAACCCGGAGCCCAGATATAAATTTCTAATACCCCATTGAACAGAGTTAGCTATAGAAACCTGAATAAATGCTTTTAATTTAGCAATTTCTCTGATTTGTTCCCATCTGTAGACTTCTGAATCATACTCTTTAAATATTTTGCTTTCATCTTCTTCAAGATTTTCTTGAACAAGAATATGTCCTAGAATGTACAATCCGCTTTTTTTCAAATCATTGCAAAAGTTCATTAGTCTCCAATTCTTTTCGTGCTTAGGGTCATTTATTACCAATAATATTTGAGGTCTCCAATACTTTATATTATCGTTGATTTTAATTTTGAGCAAATACTTTCTGACTTGATGATAGATTAAATTTTGAGAAACATCTCCAAAAAACTTTGGAGGAACTGTATAATGAATTATTAACATCAAAACTACCAATAGTAACATAATAGTCAATGCTTGTTGTCCATCAACCACAAACATAGAGCCAACTGATAGGATTCCACCTAGCAAACAAGTATATCTATTAAAGTATTTGAAGCTCGGTCTGAAATTTGGAGCAGCTGATACTTCTAGTAAAAAACAAGCCAAATTTGTAACAATAAAAGTCATTAAAAACGACATTGTAACAAAGTTAGCGATTTTGTTGACATCAGAAAACAAACACAACTGAGTCAGAGAGTAAGCAATCAATAAAGAAAGATTTTTTCTTTCATGCAGTTTGATTTTTTTTAATCCAGGCAAAATTTCATCTTTAGAAATAGCATCAAGAACAAAACCAGATCCGATCAAACCTACAATGATACTGAACAATGAAGTTGAAAGTTCTCCCAGTACTATCAGCATGGGGAATATGCTTGTAGTCTGAATAATTTGGTAGTCGCTGTACATTATGTTTCTAGGAATGGAAGAGCCTAAAGAAAGGATTACTACTGCATAAGAAACAAATGTCACAAGCAAACCATACAATGTACCCTTAGGGATACTCTTAGAGGGTTTTCTTAGTTCACTGGACATACCAGCTCCTGAAAAAATACCAGCAGTAGCACAAAAGAACAGCCCAAACAGCGAATTAATGGTTTCTGTTTTGTTTAGCTTTAACAGTTCCCAGTCAGGCCACAAGTTTAAATAAAAAGTATTCCAGGAGATACCTGTGAATATTAAAGCGTCTTTGCTATAAACAGGACCTTTGAAAAGGGAGGTAATCGGAATTGTTATAATAGCCGAGCTTAGTAAAACAGCCAATAGATTACCCAAATTTGAAACAAGGTCTGATCCAATCAAGCAGATAACAAATGAAAAAAAAAGAGTGATTGAGTTGAACCAAAACCCGTTATTTTCACTCAACTGATTACTTAGAAGTGATCCAAAATTGTTGTTAATAGGTTCAAACATACCAACACAATTCATACCACTATTTAAAATCTGACCCATGAAAAATACTATTCCTATACCACCTCCAAATTCTATACCCAAACTTCTACAAATGATCACATAAACCCCACCACCAGGGACGACCCCATTAGTAACAATAGCTGAGATCGACAATGTTGTCAAAACATCAATTACATATGACAGCACCAAAATAAGAAATGTTCCTGAAATACCAAGCAGTGAGATAATGTGACCAAATCTCAAGAACATCAAAATGGAGATGATGTTCAGAATAGTTGGGATGAAGCAACCTGAAAAGGTCCCTAATTTAAAACGGTTTGGATTGGTTATGTCATTTTTGGAAGATACTTTTTTAGCCTTAGAGAAGGGTGTATAGTTTGATTTAAAGATAGATAAATTTCCTTGATTTTCTAATATCGAACCGTATGTCTGTTGATCCTTGTTTTTGATTTTAGGCATTGTTGGTTATTTGGGGAGTTTCGATGATCTCTTTAGGCTGATTTAGGCAGTTGCCTTTTTTTTTTTTTTGTTTTTTTTTTTTTAAGTAAATAAATATGCTGATTGTGTGTATGAGCAGTTAGTTAATATCTTATATCCGGAATCTCTAATTTCACAATAAAGAACATTGTAGAAAGCTCCCAACATAACAGGAGCAAATAAAAGTTCATTAATCATGTATTGAAGTATATAAATAGTAGATACTGATATTTAAATCCTTAAAAAATGATAATAAAAAGCAAAGACGATTATTTCTTTTGTCTTTTTGGAGGGTTTGCATCCAATTGGTCCCACATCTTTTCGTTTTCTTCTTGTTCAACATTAACACCTCTCTTTCTGATCAATCTGTTAATATACTTTTGGTACTTCTTCTTATCCAAAACATCAGTATTGTCATAGATCAAAACTGAAACAATCTTTGAGTTGGAAGTCCAGTCAATGATTTGTTTTTTGGTATTGTTTTCAATTTTTATGATGTTTAGTTTTGATGAAGATGTGAATGTCAAAAGATCAGAGTTTTTGACAAAGTTGGATTTACTGTGTAAGTACTGAATTTCTTCTTTGTCCAAAGGCTTGGTTTCTTCAACTTCTACGTTGACTTCATCATCATCTTGCTCCTCCTTTTTGACAGGAATGATATAAGTTTGTGGAATTTCTGAAGCTTCCGTCTTTTCATGCAAGTAACCAACATGTCCAGAAATGTTCTTTGAGACTTTACCTTTTTGCTTGATTTTAATTTCGTTGTTAGCAACGTTAACAATTAGTTCCCAGATAGAATTGAAGTTATCAGTAAGTATAAATGTCTTTGAATGCTCATCAGTAGACTTCATTTCTATGATATTAGTCAATATAGGCTGTAGATTTTTTTGGAAAGGTCTATCTAATAAAATGTCATTTAAACCATTGATAGGCTTCTTGGAGTTTCTGAAATTGTAGTATTTCAAGTGACCAAACTTGGTAAACTCTAAGAAGTATTCTTCCTTTGTTGCTTGATCTATAATGTTGGTACTGAAAACTGGCCAGTTTGGGAATGTTAAATTCAAATGTTCGTTGAATTTCATAGGCTTGGAACTAACAACAGTTGAAAGTTCTTTTTTATTTATATCGAACTCATGAACCTTTAGCAAATTTTCATAACCACCAACAGTGAACTTAATGTTTTCCTTGCTACTTTCCAAGATGTTTATGAAGCTTAATGGAGCACTCAGCTGATGGTCAAAGACTGTGCAATCGTTCAAATTTATAAAAGTTAGCAAACCAGACTTAATAGGAATCAACAGTAAGTTGTTGATGACTCTTATGGATGAAGTTAATATTTGGTCCGATTCTAAATCCTTGTTTGATATGTTGGAAGTATTGAATTGGATAGGCTTTTTGGATTTTCTGTTAATCTTGTTGGCATTAATGATCAATTCGTCATTTAACTTGATGTCAATAGATTCGACCAAAGAGTCAATGCTAATCATGTTGTATTCAATGTAATCAGGGTTGTTATCAGTGGTTTTCAAAGAGTAATTGTAAAACAGAACACTTCCGTTATCCAAAACAAATATTAGCTTGTTGTTGATATTTTCCATATGAACAATTTTGCCTTTGACATCTTTCAAAATAGTGTCTTTGATAATCAAAGGCTTACTAAAGCTATCTTGAGCACTGTCGTCTGTTTTGGTGTTCAAAGATATATTGTATAGTTTATTGTTGTCCAAAGAAATGAGTAGTTTCATATTGTATATGGAAAATGGTAGTATCTATATGAATAATAATAAAAAACTAGTTAAAAAAAGATAACGATCAGGTTATTTTCTGCAGTTGGAAATTAATACAAATAGATGATTGTGGTAGTGGTTATGTTATTCCTTTATTAATTTTTTAAGCATAAGTTTCCAATGAACAAATTAAAAAAAAAAAAAAAGTTAATGAGCTTGATGGAAATGAATTGTAAGCTGTTTCCTAAAAGGGTAATTCCACTTTTTTCTACTGCGCTACCGAGTAATTTTGAAGAAAACATATCTGAAGAAAACAAAAAAAAAAAGAAAAAGAAAAAAAATGTTGCCTTTAAAACTTATCAACAGAGTGTTTCCACTACTGTGAACCTAATAGGAGAGACCCCGAAACAAACAACCGCACTTGATTAGAGATTTTAAACTGTCTCTTTTCTTTCTCTAATTCTTTTAACAATCTCAACTAGTAACTAAATATAATCCAAAACATGTACGAAGAATACATCAACAAAACAGTAAGCATAACATTCAAAAACATATCCAATTACTCAGCCACAGGTAAAGTGATATCCTTTGACTCATACAACAACCTAGTGCTTGACAATGATACAGTTGTAAGAGGTTCCAATATAGAAAGCATCGATCTTGTGTGAATTATGAGGTAAAATATTGAACGCCAACAAGCAGGATACAAAGAGCAATATCACAAAAACAAGAAGAAAGTGCATCAGAGTTGCTGTATATAATATTTCAAATATAACTTTAAGAATCCAAATATATAACTTAATTTTTATGTGTGTTACTGTTAACACATTATAAGCTATCTTTAGAGCATTTATGTCCGATTATGAACATCTGAAAAACCCGAGTACCCTAATATTTTTTTTTTAGATATTATTATTTTTTGTTTTTTTATGTTGTTTTAAACCACTTTTTTTTTTTTTTAATACACCCTTTAGTGTGTGGCCCACACACGTTACTATAATAACAGAATAACCAGAACACAAAGCTTGTTTTAACCAAACATAACAATGACAAAAGTACTTTTGAAGCTTAAACACCCAATTAGATCATTTTGTATTAAAAACGATATCTTAGCTGTTGCTCAAGAAAATACCTTATTGATCTATAAATACTCCACATTGACTTTAATACAAACAATCAAGGACCATGATAAAACTATTACCAGTGTAGACATCAATGAACAAACTGGTAATATCCTAACTACATCTGAAGACAGAACCTGTTTGGTTTTGACTCCATCCAATAATACCTATACTGTGGCACAAGTTGCTTCAAGATTTTTGAAGAGTATCAACTTTGGTAAATGGAACAACAGCGGTACCAAGTTCATCATCACCTCCTCTGACATGGCTCAATTAGGTGTGTGCTACTTTGATCCATCTATTAACTGGTGGATTTCCAAGCATATCAGTATTCCGGCTACACAATTGCACGGCAACTCCTTGAAGAAGTGTTCTTGGGATCCTGAAAACGATATTTTAATCACATTTGCTGATAATCTAGGTAACCTATTGACTGTTTCTACTTTTTTGAAACAGTTGGACAACAAAGATGCATTGAAAAACTCCATCTATGATCAAAAGTTCCCATTCGGAAAGGTTTTGACTAATTGGTACCCAAACAACAACATGATTCCTATAAATGATGTTGCTTATATTCCAAATACAAGCTCTCAATTGTTGATGTTGATACAAATTGATGGTTCCATAACTTTGTTTGATAACTTGAATGGGACCGCTATTTCCAAGGTTTACAACCAAGACTTCAGTAAGCCATTCAATGTTATTGAGTTCATAACCGATACTGAGTTTGTCATTGCTGGCTACAACAACTTTGCTTTACTATACTCCGTCGAAAATAACCGAACTATCAAGTTCATCAAAAACCTAGACACTGCAGTCAAGCCTAGTGCTGTAACAAAAACAGAAGATGACGAGGAACACTTTGCCAGTGGTATCCAAGCTTTGAAGATGTTCAAGAACATGGATTCTAGAGGTATAAAGGAAACTGCTATATCTGATTTTACTAACTCTCATGTCATGCCTATCACTGATTTATCCATTGACTCAGAGAATTTAATAACTTCTGGCCTTGATGGTAAGCTGATTGCTCACAGTTTATAATAATCAAGCAGTGTTACGAACTATTATTTTTATGTTATTTTTTTTTTTTTGTAGTTTTTATAAATAAAATTAGAAAAACAAAAAGTCATTTCTATAAACCGATTATATAGTAACTTACATTGATGTTATTGTGTTTTTCAAAAAAACAAAAAAAGAACTAAACTAAATAATCCCTTTCTCTATATATTCTTGTTACAAGGGTTCTCTATATAAACTAACTTCTACGCTTATTTCCTACTCTGTCTTTACCGTAATTCATTTGTAAATCTTTGTACAGGTGATCGTCTCTTAGCTTATCCAAACATTCTACAGCTGATTGGATGGAAGCGAAGTTAACAAAGAAACATCCCTTATCCATCAAAAAGTTAATCTGTTCGACTTCACCAAACTTGGAAAAGGTTTTCTTGATATTCACCCAGCTGAATGGATCTTTATTATTATTAGAATTAAACTTAACGCCTCCAATGTAGACATTTCTTGAAGCTCCTTTGAAAACAGCAAACTTTAGTAATGGATCCAAAGACCCTGAATGCTTTCCCCATTTGATAATACATTTCTTTTTACTGATTATAAAGTCGTTAACTTGGTAATGGTTATAGAAATCCAAAGCTGCTTGTGTTTCCAAAAAGGTGACAAAACATATGTTCTTGTCTTTAATAAGCTTGATTTTTTCTAAGCTACCACCTCTAACAGTATTGCAAATGGTGGTAAGTGTGGTATTCAAAGGTAGCCCTCCTATAAAGATATTTCTGTTGTTCATATTCTCTCCATTTGGAGAAGCATATGTGCATTCTTCGGAAACTTCCATCAATGGTACATTGGTCGTTAATGACTCCTGGGCTTTTAAGTACGCTGACAAAGGTATTGGTATTTTTTTCATCACTCTACCATCTGGATGGCAGAAATAATCTGAATTAGCAGGATTGTGGTTCGGATTGATTTTATTAGGATTTGGAATGACTTGCAAGCCATTTTCGTTATTAGATACATTGGATAATGTTGCATTATATCTCTCGGTGATGGTAACAAACTCGCATCTATCTCTTCCAAATCCCATTTTCTTGTTTTCATAAAATTCGGAATACGAATTGACAGACAAGAACGCTTGAATGCAATCCTCGATATCCAAAAAGTGAATAAACGCTATGCCTTTATCTTTAATAATCTTTATCGAATCAATAGGGCCAAAGGACGACAAATCAGTGACTAATCTTTTGTGTAAGATATCTTCGTTTAGGTTGTACAACCCTGCTATAAAGAGGTTTCTTGTAGGCTTATAATGTGGCAATCTCAAAATTCTGGTTGTTAAATGGCCCTGTGATATTTCGTCTATGTATTCAATGTTTATTTTGTTTTTTTCTATACTTAATTTCTTTAATAATGCATCACAATAAAACTCAATGCTATGTTTAAGTATCAAAAAGGTAAGTCTTGCTGATATTGTGTCATCGTTATTATGAGAAGGAACAATCAATAATTGCTGAATAATACCTACTTTAACATGGTTTAATATTGTTTTTGCACTGGTTGTTGAAGGAATATTGGACAATAAAATTGATCTTGTTGGCAATCTGTCACCATGGACTGAGGTAACATCCATGCCATATAGTTCCGATAATTCACTCATTTCATTCATCTTATCAGCGTCTTCGTTTTTATAGGTAGGAGTCAAATCATTCATTATGTTGGCATTTTGCACATGTGGATGCATTAGATTATTATTATAGCCAACAGGTTGTTGTTGTTCTGCGGGTAAGTACTGAGAAGAATTGTATGGAGAGGGGTTGTATTGAGAGTTCATTGGAGTAACCGTTTCTGAATACCCTTGGCTCATGTTATTGTACGGATAAAATAGGTTGCTATAGTACTGTTGTTGATATTGGGGATCTTGTCCGTAATTGAACTGTTGATTTTGGTTATAAAATTGATTATAATTAATTGAGCTACTGGGTCTATTTTGATAATGGTTTGCGAGCATGTTGTTGTACAACGGAACACTCTTAGTGTTCAGATCGCTTGAAGTGTTGTTTATAAATGCAGATAAAGGTGAAACTCTTCCATCAGGTTGGTTGATGAACTGATGATCAGAGTATGAATTAAAGTTATTCATTGAATTTTATTTGTTATTATTCAAAATAGTTGTCAATATAACAACCTTGGTATTTGTTACCTTTGTTATGAAGTCGTCCGTAAATGTCTCTGTTGGGATTGGTTATTTTTTGATAGTCAAGTAAATGAAAATGATGAATCGATTTTTTTCTTTTTTTCCAACTTTTTCAAAAATATGAATGAAAAAAAAAAAAAAGACAAAAAATTTAAAAATCAAGGAACAGGATATGAAAAATTTATGAAAAGAGCTGAGCTTTCAGGTTAAAGTCCAGGTAAAAAAAAAAAAAACAAGATCATAAGTAAACAATGCTTTTGTTTGCAATGAGCAGTAAAAAGTTAAATATTTCAGTGACAGAAGTTAGGAAAATACGGATGAAATTTAAAATAAGCATATCATAAGATTATTAAGCAAAACATTCGAAAATGCATTTGGATGAAAAGCTGCTCTCTAAACAGAAAAAAGAACAGAGATCTATTAAACGGATAAAAACTTGATAAAGACTCGTCAAATAAACAACAAAATACAGCATTTCATTATGAAGAATGTTTTTTTTTTCTCTAAAAAAAAAAATCGAGGAAAAAAATGCGGAAATGAATGAGTTTGGATTTGGTTGGTAGGATTATGCTGTTATATTCAACGGTTGACACTGAAATTACATTTCATTAAGTGAATTATTAAGTAACAACATATGCAAGACATTAACTCATTTGGATGTGATTGTTTCACCTAATACACATTTCCTATTTGGGTATTCTTGTTTTTGATTTCTT
>JAJLRV010000179.1:0-36372 GCA_030567235.1 Hanseniaspora clermontiae | reverse complement strand
AAAAAAAAAAAAAAACAGGAGAAGTTGTTAAATTTACCTTTCACTCATAAAATTACCACTTTACCTTTCACATATGATGTTAAAAACACCATGTTCATACATCAGGAAGTGAAAGTAAAAAATTTTCTAAACCACTAAAGAAAAACCTTAATTTTCAATCACCAAAATTACAGCTCTTAGTCAATATACTCTTATAGATAGTCTTCTCCCTTAGATACTATCTTTGTATATTACACCCAAGAAAACTATAAACTCTTTTAAAGCTGTCCAACGAAGAAGTTATAGAAACAAGCTCCAATTTTGTTTCGGTAATACCTAAGTCATTAATAAGAAGACTATCCTCAACAAACGAATCTACTAGTATAAAAGACAACATGAGAAAGTGTAAAGTTTTTGTTGGTAACTCCCACCCTGAACTAGGTCAATTAGTTTGTGAAAACTTAGGCATTGAACCTGCTCCATGTACCTTAAAGAAGTTTGCCAATGGAGAAACTTCTGTTCAAATAGGTGTTTCTGTCAGAGATGAAGATGTATACGTCATTCAATCTGGCTCTCCGGAAATCAACGACCATATTATGGAAATGTTGATTTTGATATCTGCTTTGAAAGGTGGTTCTGCTAAGAAAATTACTGCCGTCATTCCTCAATTTCCTTATGCCAAGCAAAGTAAGATGAAAAAGCATAGAGGTGCCATCACCGCCAGAATGATTGCCAATTTGATCATCATGGCCGGTGCTGACCATGTCGTCTCTATGGATCTCCATGCTTCTCAAATGCAAGGTTTCTTCTCTAAGCCGGTTGATAACTTATACGGAGGCCCAACCTTGGCCAAATGGATTAAAGAAAATATCACAGATTATGAAAATAATGCTGTTGTAGTTTCCAAAAACCCCGGCGGTACAAAGAGAGTTACTGCTTTAGCTGATTTGCTAAAGATTAACTTCGCCATGATTCACACTGATAGAAGAAGAAAGAAAGATATTCTTTCTGGTAACAAGGATCAATTGAAAAGTCTTAAATTGAGAAAACAGTCTATTTTAAGAAAAAATAGACCTATTATCCAACAAGACGATGAAAATGGTTCAGAAGAAAACATCCTATTAACCAATACTATCCAAACTGCTAGATTGAGAAAGGGCCATGTGGTTTCTGAAGAAGATCCATTTGAAGACTCTGAAGAAGAAGACTTTAACTATACTAACGAAAACAATGGTTTGAATAGTAATTCTTCTGGTAACACCGATAACGAAAACGAATCTGATGATGATGAATACAATGAAAACTCTGAACAACCATCATTAGAGAAGCTGATTACCTTGGTTGGTAACGTTAACGGTAAAAGTGCTATTTTATTGGATGATATGATCGATAGACCTGGTTCTTTCATTGGTGCTGCTGAACATTGTATCAAAAATTGTGGTGCTAAAGATGTTTACGTTGTTGCTACTCATGGTGTTTTCACTGGAGACTGTTTAGAACAACTTGAAGAATCTGACTCCATTAGCAAAATCATTGTTACCAATACATACCCAATTTCTGAAGAGAGACTCAAAAATAGCCAAAAGCTGATTGTTTTGGATGTTTCTCCGATTTTTGCTGAATGTATTAGAAGAGATCACTACGGTGAAAGTATCTCTGTTTTGTTCGATTCTTTAAAGCATCTATAGCCTGATGAAAGATTTTATTAATTATTTGTGTAAATATTAATATGATTAACAGTTGTTTTCCTAGGAAACGAAAAAAAAAAATAAAAAATAAGTGGACTTTAATTGGAACATTACATGAATGTTTCTTTCCCTTTATTGCTGTAAAAAAATAACAAGGGAACCTTTTATCAAAAATCATTGTCTTGTCACGTTGTCTTGTAAACCTTCAAAAATGTTAATTCATGATCCATGAATTACACCATTGTTGCAACTAATCTGTAGTTGCAGTACCTACTTCAGAAATTTTATTTAATCTTTCACAGGAGAAGTACGTGTACTAACGGAGCGATGGGATATCAAAACAAAAAGATCTGTGGTGTTGGGTGCGTTTAAAATATGAAAAACCAGATTTATTTGGATTTTTCATATTTTGATTACGCTTCAACAAGTTCATTATAATTTAAATCATTGTTGTTCTATTTGTTTACAAGCAGAACTCTTTAAATTGTATCAGTTGCAGATTACATCTTATTTTAAAAGTAATATATAAACGTATTATTGTATCAGTGTTCTTCTTCAAGAGCTGAAGGGGTCAACTTGGAAAAAGTACTGCCCTTTTCGTTCAAACTCTTGCTTGTATAACCTTTGTAACTTAAACTTGGAGAAGTAATGTTGACCGCAGTAAACAGATCTGGCAACTTTACTCTTGGGAACTTCTTTTTCAAAATGTCCTCGAAGACAGCTGAGTCCAAATGTCTGGTCAAAGAAATCTTAGGACTGCATGAGATGTAATGTCTGTTGTCTAATTGAACATCCAAAGGATCTTGTGTTTGACAACCAGGAGATAGTTTCAATCTAATAGAGTGTGTCTTTTCACCAGTAACCTTATCTTTTCTTTCATATAATTCAAAGTTGATTTGAGATAAGTAATCTAATTCTGGCAAGGCATTTCTGGCCACTCTCATTGGTAATCCAGATTCATACAGAATATTCAACAAAGTGTAAATGTGAGACTCCTTAGTGAAGTAGGCAACACATTGTGGGTTTTTTTCAGCTTTCATAGAGTCGATATCAGCCAAGATTTTTTCGGCTAATGGCAATGATGTTAACAAACCAATATCCAATTTTTCATTTTCAGTGATACCATATTCTTGTGGACAAATAAAATCAAACAACACTTTAGATAACTTGAACAATTCTCTTAAGTGTGAATAGTTCTTATCAGAGAAAACAGAATCAGACTTCATATCTGTTTTTTTGTTACTTTCCAAAACCCAACCTAATGAACCAACAGATCCTTTAGGATTGGAGCCAGGCGAAGGTAGGGAAGTATTCGAATTGTTAGATGGGTTGTTTAATTTGTTGCTTTGAGAAGTGGTAGAGCCAATGGAAACACTTCTGGATTTATCATCGACAGGTGAAACAATTTTTTCTGTTGTTAGAGGAACAAAATTGGTGGCGGTACCAGCTGATGAGCTGGAAGATCCAACCTTGAAGTTATTTTTGGCTAGTAAATTAATAGGATACTTGTCTACCAAAGAATTATCAACCAAATCTTTGTCGACTATGTTTTCATTTATACAGCCTTCAACACCAGGATAGAATATCTTTTCCAAGAAAGCTCTGTTGTGTAAGGCATCAAACTTCATAGTGTCATACAATTCAGAAATCTTCGAAGGGTCTACTTTTTCAACAGTGGTGAATTCAGCAAATAACTTATCCCATCTTTCTTTAAATAGTTTAGCATCCTCTGCACAACACCAACTGTCCTGCATAGCAGTAAGCTCTTCAGCAGACATAGTCATGAAATGATAGTCCATGATAGTCTTGTTATATCTCATCAGTTCACAAACTCTCTTCATCACCAAGTATGGCTGTGGCATGTTAGTAGGCCATGTGAATTCTGTAGGGGCTTCTTGACCAATTCTCAATAAAGGCTTTAATTTCTTTTTGACTTTATCCATCAGTTCCTTAGCGGCATTAGAGTCATCTAACAGGTCTTTTCTAATAAATATTTCGTTTTCATAGTTGCCTCCATATAAAGCAACAGCCCATAATTGAGCAGTATACAATACTCTTCTTTCACTTGATGAGAAGATCTTAATATTATTGTCTTCTAAGATGGATTTGTTTAACAATCCAAAGTCTAATCTCATTTGTTCACCCAATTCAGCAGCTTGGTACTTACATGAATGAGTAGCTTCTCCAAAGAATTTCAAAATAAATTGGACTTTCTCAACCTCTTTACTTTCTTTATTCAAAACAGGCTTTAGTTGAATCTTTGTTCCTGGGAAGTTTAATTTTTTAGAAAGTGCATCAATCAGAACATTCAATTTGTTTAAGTCTTCAAGTTGTTCATCTCTTGCAATCTTTAAAGCCTTCAATGCAATTTCCAAATCAATAACATTTCTAATAATGACTTCTTCTTTATGTCCTTTCAACAAAGAAATGAAAATATCAGAAGTGAAAGAATATTTGTGTTTTTGTTTAGGAGTTCTATCACCATGTCTAACAACACTTACGATACCTTTGAATACCCATCTTTGATCTTTTTCTTCTTCATTGTTGTGTTGTTCGTCAAAATACTCGCTTAAGCTGCTTATGCTCGAATTTTTAGCTTCAACTTGCTTCATCTTCAATAAGTTCACTTCAGAATTTGTAATCTTCAACTTGTTTCTTTGAATTTCGCTGTTGATGATAGTTTGAACCATACCCTTGGTCTTTGGTAAAGACTTTGTTTTATTTTTCAAGTTCAATAATTTCTCTTTGTCAGCTGCTTTCTTATCCTTAGCGGCAATAAACATTTCTCTTAAAATCTTGGCAGTAGTATCATAATAGGCATTGTTATCTTTTACAAAGGAAAACCCGTTGACATCAATAACATAAGATTTACCTTGTGCTCTTAGCAAATCAAAACCACAGATAGTTTGCTCAAAAGATGAACATACTTTAGATGCCATTGTTGTTTCTTCATCTGTTAACTCAGTAATGTATCTGATTTCTTTACCGTGTGTGTTTCTTTTTACAATACCATCAACAACCGGTGATTTTCTAGTTTCAGCATGACAGAACTTTGGGGAGACTGTGTACGCCTTGACATCTTCGCAGTTATCAGCATCCATGAACTTTTCATAAATATATGATCCGTCTGTTCTGATCATATTTAAGTCTGAATCAAATTCAGAAGCTTTGTTACCTATCTTTCTGAAAAGTCTTCTACCACCACCACCATTGCTGGAATGATAATAGATATAGATGTTGTGGTCCTCACCATTAACAGGCTTTTCCACAAAAGGCTTTTCTAGTCTTTGGCCATTTACTTCCAAAACATCATTGTCAATCATCTGCCACTTCGGTTCTTCCTTATCGAAAGCTATAGGCATATTTTTTTCAGCAAATTTGTTTTCCAAGTCTTCATCGATCTGAGGACCACCATCTCTGGAAATCTCCAATCTCTCAGGAGTTGGGATTTGATTAACTTCCAGTAGTTTTAAAACCAATCTTCTATCCCATAGTAGTTTTTGCATTGTCAAATCATTGATTTGATAAGGTTTTCTCAATTTAGCATAAGCTATGGCTTTGTCTAATGGGAACCCGTTACTAAAGAATGATATTAAGAAGTCACAGGTTGGCCAGTTTTCAATATCTTCATCAAATAGAACTTTATCACCAAAAATAATAGTCTCAAATTCACCGTGTTCCATTAATCTGTTCAAAATTCTTCTGCATGGTTTACTCAAGACTTTGTTGTCTAATGCACAGACCCCAATTTTACCAATTTTTTTAACGTTTTCTTTAGGTTTTAAATCAACTTGAGTCAAAGAAGAGGTGACAGAGCTTTCTGGTTGAATACTTTGAGAAGATCCGGTTTCAGATTTAATGTCGCTCTCGGTGGTGTTTTTTGGTTTTAATGGAGCGGCATTACTGCCGATAGAGTTTCTTCTGGATACTGAGTTGGCGGTTTTCAGAATATCCTCAGGCTTCATACATATTTTGTTTACATTCAAAACATCTTGAGATTGGTTTGCTAGTAATGGAGGTTTGCTTGTAGCTGATGAGGTTGGTTGGATGCTTTTGGTTCTTTGCAACTTGACTAGGTTATCCATAGCAGCCAGATCAGTTTGGTCTTGGAAGCTGGAAATAGACTCACAATCTTGGTGAATGAAATCACTGTCAGTTTGATGGTCTTTAGAAAAACTTATGTCATTTACCAAATCATTATGTATCTTACTGTTGGAAATGTTACTTTCATCAGCAGTTTCACTAGTTTGATCAGAGGCTTTTTTGTTAAGTGATACTTTCAATGATTTTTTATTTTCTTGAGAGGTAGTTTTAGGAACAAAACCTTCAAGGATAGGAGCAATGGTTTTTCTCCAATTGCTATTTGGGGATTTGTTATCAGAAGACATTTGTTGGTGTTTGAATATGTTGATAACTTTATGGAAGTATAATCACCTATTAAACAAAGAGTAAACGATATAATAATCGGAAAAAGCCTGACTGCTCTCTTTCTGGTATCTAGGGGAAGGGGAACACGTGGGGGTAAGAAGTTTTTGATTGTTTTTTTTTTTTTGCAGTCAAAAAAAAAATTATCATTTGACTTGTTTTAATGCACACGTGACAATTTTGGTTTAGTGCAAGCGGATATTACTACAGGTTAATTGAGCACCTATGTCAAAGATTACGAAAAAAAAAAATAGAAAATAAAAGAAAAAGTCTTCAACGACAGAGAATTATCTTTAAAATATATTGTAAATCAGATTTTTGTTTCTTATAAAGTTAGAGAGATTTTGTACCAGAATATCATTCAAGGTTTAAAAAGTAATAGCATGATCTTTCATAATCACGAAAAATATGCGTGTGTCAAGTGCATTAGAGGACATAGGGCTACCAGTTGTCTGCATCATGATAGAGTATTGATGAAGGTGAACAGAAGAGGTAGAAAGTCTAATACAGAGGCATTGGACAATAAAGAGAACTATGTTTTTTTTAAACAAGACGACTCGAATGAGACCACTGATATGTTTTTGAAGACTAATGAACGTGCAAGTTTGGACAATGATGACTCATGCAAAGGCCAAAAAGAACCATTATTTCTCCTAAAACAAGAATCCTACGACAGCATTACACCTAGTCCTAAAAAAAAGTGCTGTAATTCTAAGACAATAAAAAAACCTGAGCCTAGTATGGAACTGTTTCAGAATTCACACGTCTATTTAGAATCCAGCTGTACTTGTAAAGATGACACTTGTGAATGTGAAAACTGTATTCTACACAGACTGGATGCTGATCTGGACACCTTTATAGCCAAAAACATGAACATGGATATTGATTTAAGAAATGTGGACAACACAGGCTTTGTTCAGACAGGCTGGAAAAGAATTGATAATGGTCGAGAAGATGAACCCTCTATAAAATCCAATGAGACAATGAGTTCAAGCGCAGTTGCTTCCATAAACAACGACTACAATCATCTGAGAAAAAGGAACACTAATGAAAACAGCTCCAATGAACTAGTCTTTGATCAAATCTTTAGAATAGGCTATGATAACATAAAGGCTAATATAAACAAAAATACACTGCTTGTGCTGAACAATAAAAAGATTGATTATGAGATATGGTATCCTCAATTTGAATTGTACCTAACGGGTAGAATAGCCATAACACAATTGGTAGGAATTTTAGCATTGCTTTGATATATATTTTCTTTTCATCTTGTAATTATTATGATGATAATAGGTTACCATCAACTACAAATTTTCTAAGATTTTTTCAGCACATTCCTGTCCACTCAGCCAAGCACCATTCATGCTTCCACATCCTTCCAAATTAGTATACTCACCAATGAGTTTCAGTTTTGAAGCGTCATTTTGCAAGGAAGTTTGAATTGTGATATCAATTGGATCGTCACCAGGGTAGCAAGCAGGATATGAGCCTCTTTGATATTGGTTTACTGTCCAATTGGAAACTGAAACATTTAAAACTTTATACTTTTCAAGGTTATCTTTTGAGTACAATCGACTGTCGATGTTCTTTAGCAAAGACTTGATAAATTCTTTGTCGTTGTCTTTTATGTTACTTTCAATAAAAGTGGTAACTGGATCTTGCGTTATTATCTGCAAAAGTGGCTTCTTAATCGTTGATTGGGTATTAACAATTAACATCGGCCAGTCAAACATATTCTCAAAATTGACTTCTTGCTTAATCAACTCCAGTTTCTCGAGTCTGAATTCTTCAGGTTCACTCAAAATATTTTTGATAATGGTGGAATCCTGCTCAGCAATTTTACCTAAATGATATAACCTGGTATCAACAAAATCAAAGTCTGTATCAAACTCTACAAAAATTTTGCCTAGTGCTCCGTAATGCACTTTGCTTAAACTTTCTCTGATATTGGTATTCAGCAAGTTGTTTTCAAAGTTTATTGATGATATTGCTGATAATGGTGCGCTAACAATACAGTTACCTGTTGAGTAGATGTCATTTAAGATATACTTGCTCTTGTCTTTTTTTATTTTAGTGACAGGGGTACTATATTCAATGGTGATGTCTTTGGATAAAGTCTTGACAAAGTTTGACAATCCAAAACATAGTACATTTTGGCCTAGATTGTGTAAAAATGCATACTTTGCACTCAAACAGTCCCATGAGATCCCGTGCCATGTTTCCACATACCTGGTAAATAATGACAACAAGCACAATTGTTCATGATTTTTTTCATTAAATAGCTTTTTAGACGCTCTATTTTTTATGTACTCAAAGAACATCATTTTCAGACTAGGGTCTTTGCCCACATTCTCATCTTCAAAGAAGTAATTCTCAACATACTTTTCAAATTCTTGTAACAAAATTTCTAATCTCATAGTTCTATGATTACTTAAGTTCTTATTATTATGTAGAAGAATTTTATTTGAATCATCTAAAAATCCTTTTACCTTTGTGGTATCCTCGCCTCTAACTTCTTCTTCCATTTGGTAAATATCAATTAAATCATTTTCTATCATATATTCAAAGACCTGGTTATCCAATGAATCATGAAGCCAGGAGGCTCCCATCTCATGAACGGCCTTATCAGTTTTGATTCTACCACCAGAATAGTCCAATGCTTCCAAAACCAAAATATCTTTTTTTGGAACACCAGAAGCAGTTAATTTTGTAATGCATGATAGAGTTGACAAACCTGCACCTACAAAAATGTAGGGCACTTCAGTATAAGATTTTTCAGACATTGATTGGGTGACTTAGTACTCCCTTGGTCTGAGAGAAAATAATTAAAAAAAAAAAAAAAAAAAAAAGATGAGCTTTTGCTACTGTATTTTTCATTCATAAGCCATCATGCATTTCGCTCCCATAGCTCAAGTTTGACTTTTATACATTATAAAAACGATAATAAAAGTGTATTTTTTTAAAAAATATATATATATATATTGAATTAAATACAAAAGTTTAGATTTTTAAATCACCAACTTTTCTTTCCAATTCAATTTCCATTATTTTCTTAACTTCTCTTTTGGCTGTTTCTTCAGCTCCCCAAACACAACCATTTCCTTCACTAACATAAGCTTCACCAACAAATCTTACTAAATCTTCGTGTCCCTTCAGAGATTCTTCCAAGAATGGGTCAAACGAATCATTTACTCTTACAGAAGTGTATGCACCCAATGCAAATGGATCGTTAGTCCAAGATGAATGAATGATATTTTTCAAGTGGATTTCTTGGTCGGATACAGGGTCTGTGCTTTCAGGGCTGTATTTCAAAGTTTTGTCACATTTAAATATCTTGGTCAATGAGTTAATCAACGCAGGTTTGAAAAATTCATATATTTCTTCCTTTGACAATTTTTCTAGATGTTCGGTCAATGGATATTGAGTCAAAAATAGTATCGTTGGCAACTTGAAGGAAGCTGCTAGGTTCAAGATAAAGTATGGGTAATCTTCACATTTATATTCATTTCGATCTTCTGTTTCTGGAGATAGCTTGCTCAAATGCTCTGCTGTTAGGAACTCTCCATCCAAATTGAATTGTTCTATTTCATCAATTGTTTTAGGATAAGTTTTACTCATTTGTAGAGCCCTTGATTGATCAGTGGACCACTTGATAGAATCAAATTCAAAGAAGAATTTACCTAATGAACCAAACGAAACATTGGATAGTGCATTTGTAAAACTGTTTGATAGGGGTGGATTGAAACTTATAGAACCCGGTTGTTTAACATTTTCACTAGACTTCTTTAGCAAACTTAATGGAATTGAGCAAATTACATAATCGGCAGTGAATGTTTCGTCTTTATCGGTTGTTATTTTAACAATCTTGTTAGTGCCTTCGCTTATAACATCAACGGAGCTTATGGTTGTGTTCAGCATGATCTTATCTTTCAAATTGTTTTGGTCTAAGTACTTATTTGGATATAAACCAAAGTTATTTACTAAGGCGTTTCTACCAAAGTGGTCACCTACACATTCGTCAGCAGAAATCATATTCCACGAGTCACCATTCCACAACTCTGTGTATCTGGACAATCCCAGTAAAGCAACTTTCTGTGGTTTGGTTAGTGTATCACCCATTTTGCTGATATACATTAAAGCAGCTTCTTTTAAAGACATTGTGTTATTAAGATTGCCAAAATAGTTCAATTTTAAAAAGGTGGAAAGTTCATCAGCAATCGGCATAATGTTCAGCTCTTTGTTTTGGTCCAATCTGTCTTTGTTTTCGTAATCGACTATAGCAACTATATCATCTTCAATAACGTATGGTCTGTAAGGAGTTTTTCTTTCTTCTTGAAACATTGTGTTGATCAAGATATCATGGTGCCAGGAAGCTCCCAAGTCGTATTCTTGCTTGTGGTATCCAGGTTCACTGCTCTGTAATCTTCCACCATATCTGTCCCTGGCTTCAAAGATCTTTATATCTGTGATCGAATGCTCGTTGATTAGCAAGTTTGCTGATTTTAACCCACTTATACCGGCCCCAATGATAATAACTTTATGATGATTAGACATTTTGCTGTTGTTTTTACTTTTCTGGGATTGTTTTGCACTCTTTTATTTTCAATTTTACTCCATGTGAATGAATTTATATATGAATTCCTTTTCTTTGAAATAATTCAAAAAATAACAACATGGAATAAGCGATAAAACAAAGATATATAATATTTTTTTTTTGGCGCAATTTTTGTCGCTTATCTTAAAGCAACAAGCGTAAAAATATAAAACTTTATTGGCGAATGTTAGTTGGCTCATGTTGGCGGAGTTATTTGATAAAAGATACGTCTAGATCTAAATCATTATAAGAATCTTCAATGTACATAAACCCAAACGCTTTCTGTGCTTGACATGCTCTCGTATAGAAGCCCTTTGCATTGATAAGGTTTATTTGAAAGAAGACAAAAGCAAATTCTGGAGTAAAAGGAATTTTTTGGTTATGGTTAGCAGAAATTAAAAATACTTATTAGCTATCTATTGTGGTCTAACAAATATTAGTTTTTGTAATTAGCTTCCTACTATCAATCGTCATGTATGTTGTGTTTGCTTAAGCACTTAGTATAGTAAAATGACAAAAAGATGTTTTTACAGCACCGCTACCAAATCTGTAAAATATCTGGGTTTTTTTTTCTTTTGTTTTCTCTGATTCTACGAGTGAATTCAAAAGCATTTTTCTCCACTAGGACAATTTATCAGCGAGAGATGTTTAACCTGACAGAAACATATTTTAGTTCAACCAAGCAAACTTGAAAACATAATCACATAAATGATTTTGTTTAGGTCGAATAGACTTTTACTGAAACAGTTAACACCAAAAGTACCATCAGTACAATTCTTTGATTGGCAAAAACAACATTTATTAAAACCTGAAGTATTTACTCATTTTGCCAAATTTGTAGAGTTTTATAAATTACACTTTATAGAGGAAACGGGTGATTCCAAACTTGAAAATGAATTGTTTTTAGATAGATACTTTGTTGATCCTGTTTTGAAATCTAAAGATATTTCCAACATAGTGAAAAAATCTTTAAATGAGAAAAACTCAGCATTTTTGAGCGACTTGAAAATTAAGGAGCTTATAAACGTTCAAGATAAATCCCAACTATACAAGCATTTATTGAATAAAGATCATCTTGATGAAAACAACAGGCTTGTATTTGAAATCCAAGAATTACACGATAGATATTATGAAGTAGGTGATGTGATTGTGTTGAATAACGCAAAGAACAATCTGTTATTAGATTCTTTGAATTTAGCAGTGATAATAAAAATACCTTCCAAAGATGATTTAAACATGGTTTGTATCTCCACTACAGAAGACATTATGGCTATAAGTAAGAATAATGTTCTTTTTAGAATGAGCAATGTGTTCGATATGATAAACTTAAAAACTCAACCAACTAAAACATTTTCAAATTTGTTTACTGAAAATCCAAAAATGAATGAACATTTTGTTCCAGATACCTTGTTCCATCATATTCCTAGGTCATTTTTAGAAGTTTTAGAATCATTAAAAATTGAGTTGAAGAAAGATCTTGTTAAAAGACGAGCAGACGTTGATATTATTATTGATAATATTTTAAAGAGCAATACTGAAATCACACTCGATGACTTATACCAAAAACTTGTTGAAGATCTAAACATTTTGGGTACTGAAATACCATACTCTGTAAATCCAAAGAAAATTCATTGTTCTACATACATCACTATGTTGTATCATCTAATTGACAACAAGTATCCACTGTACACAAGCATGGTTGGTATCCCATATGTGAAATTAAACAAATCTAGAGACTTGAGGCTGACGAACCCTGACTTTGGTATCATTGACATGAATTCCATTTCCGGTGATTACATGGAAGCTGTTAATTTTGCCCAGACAATTAACCAATACAAAGAAGACATAGTAGATCAAGGTGATATCAATTTATACGATATATTAGCCAAAAATGTTAAAATCAAAGAATCAGAGTGCATTGTTAGACATGATCAAACTCAAGATGAATTGAAAAAACAGTTTGAAAGTGTCAAAATATCACATAGTGCTGAAGCAACAGAAACCAAGTACATGAACCCAGCCAAATTTGTAGAAACTGATGGCAGCAAAGAATCCGCAATTTATGCTATTGACTCGGCATCTACCGTAGAAGTTGATGATGGTTTGAGTGTGGAGCATATTAACGAAAGTACATTCAAGGTTAACTGTTATATTTCTGCAGTTAGTGATTTCTTCTCAAAGGATGAATTAACAAACAGCGAGAAGCTGCTGATG
Organism: Hanseniaspora clermontiae; assembly: GCA_030567235.1. Taxonomy (NCBI): domain Eukaryota; kingdom Fungi; phylum Ascomycota; class Saccharomycetes; order Saccharomycodales; family Saccharomycodaceae; genus Hanseniaspora; species Hanseniaspora clermontiae. The sequence goes on along the minus strand of JAJLRV010000179.1, from coordinate 23,472 downwards.
GATAATATTTTTGCTAGGAATTCTTCCTTATACTATCTATCTAAAGTAGACAAAATGATCTGTGTTGATGCTATAAACGATTATTATTCATTATCCGCAGAAAATAAAGATAAGCCAGCTTTGAAGTTCTCTGTTGTTGTTAAAAAAATTGGCAATGATTACAAGGTTGACAAGGATACTTTTGAAATTTCTAAGGTTGCTAAGTATAACGATTTGAAAAGAATAACATATGAAGAGGTAGAAAAAATAATATCTGGTGAGCACGAAGAACACGCAGTATTAAAAGATCTATTTGAAGTATCCAAGTTCTTAAGAAAAGATAGAAAGAACTCTGAGTTCTACAAGACATTGGAATTTAACAATGAAAACACAGTTCAAGTCAAAAACACTGAAAATGAACTTAAAATAAGTGTTGAAAATGTTGAGAAAAACAGTCAGATTTTGGTCAGTGAGTTCATGTTGCTGTTCAACCATTTAACCTCTTTGTACTGTTTCAAGAACAATTTGCCTATAATCTATAGATCATGCCCACCGTCTTTGGGTACTGAAACATCATCCCAAAAAATTGAAGGAAGCATGTTGACCTATACCGCCAATCCAAAGTACGCTAAGTTCATTACCCCAGAGTCATACTATACTATGGAGCCTAAACCCCATTATTCAACAGGATTTGAGCTGTATACACACATAACATCTCCCTTGAGAAGATTGCCAGACTTCTTGAATACTTTGACAATAATGAAACACTTGACCAACAAGTCTCTAACATCTGAAGAGTTGAACAGTCTCAGGGTTGTATTTGAACAAGATGTTTGTGTTGGTAGTCAAAAAACCAAGAAGTTCAACAAGTACCTGCAAAAGTATCACTTATTGAAGGCATTAAAAGAAGATAGCACTTACTTAGCAAAATTACTTCAGAAAGGAGGGGTTTTAACCACTTCCACCTTTGGTGACACCAAGCAATCTGATCTGTCACACAAAGACGAATTATTGCCTATACAGAACGTTAATATTGTGAAGAAAAACGTAACAACATATAGGAATAACTTGGAAATTGAAGAAAAGAATTTTGACAGTCTGGACAGAATATTTGTTATTTTTGAAGGATGTATAGTTGCTGATTTGGAAATCGATGCGAAGATCAAGACTAAGTATAGTGAAGGCCATGTCTGCAAAGATCTTGTATTGCATTCATTGGATCCCGTCAAGCTACAATTTTCTGTTAAGTTGGAATAAATCTAGAATAGTTTGTAAATAGTTATTATATATTTAATTATAAGTTTTAAGTATATAAATGGTGTGGCACCTATTGTTTGTTGTAGGTTGTCTTTTAAAACATAGACTGTGTCTAGTCATCGTTGACGCGTTTGATTTACTTTATAGTTTTTTACAGGAACCGTTTGGTAGCGAGCATCGTGATTTTCAGTTTTGATTGTAGCCAGCTTTGACTATTTTTATTGCTATGGTTTTTTTTCACGCGTCTGGAATTCTCAAATTTTTCGTGAATGTTTTCCTATGATGATCAAACAATCAGGTATATCCTCTGCTAAAACTCCAAAAACCTCTCTGCCCCAACATAAATAATGATCAGACAGAGTGTCAAGAGAAAACATCAAACTAGCAGCAGTAGCGGAACTTTATCCGAAACCAACTACGCGAAAACATTGGTCATAAACGATGCAATTAGTGATCCTGATTTTCCTCTTTTAAAGCAGTACACCAAGGAACAATCTTCTGGCTACAGCAACTTATTGACTTTGTACACAATGCCCCCTGTGCAACACTCTGAACTGACTTTACAAGAGTTTGAAACATTTGGTTTAGACAGACTGAAGTTTTTAATGGAACTGTACCATTTGCAGAACAACTTGAATCTGAAGCTGAAGGAGATTCTTGAATTGAATCATTACTCGCAGTTGTTGAACAAGTACATGAAGAGCTGTGGCAATGATTTGAAACAAATGATTTTGAAGGACTATTACGGGCATTATATTTTAAGACTGGTTTTCTTAAAAGACGACGAAAACATGGATTTATTGTGCACAATGGAGTCATTGTTGCTAAAGTTGAAATTCCAAAGTATAAAAAACAAAGAAGATAAGTTGAAGTTTTTGAAGCAAAACTCTATGATCATGGAAATTAACCAAGACATTGATGAAAATAAGTTGATGATCTCATTGTCTGATATTGAAGACGAAAATTTGCTTGCTAAATTCCATAAATTCTACAACAACAGCGGCTTGAGTGCTACTGTTCAGGATGATACACCTATCCTAAAGCTTAAGTTTAATAAAATAATTGATATTCTACCTTCAAGAAATGTTTTGATGTACAAGGGCTATGTTTACTTGCCTGAGCACTTGCAATTCAACTACCTATCCCAAATGTACAGCAAAAACTTGAAGAAAGAGTTAATAAAGATTCTAAAGTACAAGATGACGAACTTGACCACCAATGAGTCGGATAGATTAATACCAATCATAAACCATCTCAACAACAACGGCTCTGTTTTGAACAATTACTCTAGCAAAGAATTTGAAAACACAGACTCATTGACTCACACCCAAATCTACAACCCTGAAGTATACAACAATTTTCCACTATGCATGCAGAACTTGTTGACAAACCTAAAAAGCCAGTCACATTTGAAGTATACCGGAAGACAGCAACTGTCCATATTCTTGAAAGAGTGTGGTTTAAACGTTGAGGAGGCCTTGAAATTCTGGCAATTCTCCTTCCAAAAGAAGTACAGCATGGATGACTTCAACAAAAACTACAGATATAACTTGAGACATAACTATGGGTTGGAGGGTTCCAGAATCAACTTCAAACCTTGGGACTGTAATCAAATTCTGAACAAAGATCCTCCATCCAATGACATGTATCATGGATGTCCATTCAGAGATTGGAACAAGAACAAGTTGGTCGACTACTTGAGTAAGTCTAAAAACGTGTATACTAACGACAACCTGACCAAGTTTGATGTCAACACCATAGTTGACTTGAAGAACCAGAAAGACTATATGATGGCGTGCACCAGATACTTTGAGTTCACTAAGGACGTGCTGCCACACAATGAGATGATTACTCACCCCAATCTGTATTATCAAAGATCTAAAACAATCCAAGCAAGCAAAGGCGGCAAAGAATAATCAAATATATATAAACTAATATTAACATGGGTAGAAAAAAGATTTATCTCTTCTTTCCTTTTTTTTTTTGTTTTGTTTTGTTTTTCTTGTTGCTGGCTATACCGCCTAGTTATGGCTTTTTCATTAACTATTCAAGAAGTCAGCGATGTCTATATTTTCGTCGCGAACGTTGTCGTCATCTTCGTCGGTTTCTTTATCGCTCTCAGTATCCATATCTTCGTTGGCTGTGAAAATGCTTTCCAGCTCAATGTCTCTGTCTGCTATATGTACTTCATTCATGATATCTTTTGTTTGTTCGTTTTTGTTATGGTTCTTATTTTTGTTGTTCAGAATATCTACAATCCAATCATCCTGCTGGATGTTTGTAGTGTTTGGTTCAGTGATTATGTTGAAGCTTCTAGCTCTTTGGGGTAAAGTGGCTTCTGCCAAGACCTCATTATCATCCGGGGTTCTTTTGGTGCTAATATTGTGGTTCACGTAGTGTACCTCATCCAAGTCGATTGTTTTTCTTAGAGGCAAGTTACGGTAAAAAAAATGCAGTATTCTGGTCATGAATGGAATTTTGGTTACGCTTTCTTCATCATGTATTATGACCCCTTCCTTGATCAGCTTGCGTACTTCTTTGCTGTGGTACCACTTCAATCTACCCAAGAAAGTTTTTTTTGTTAAATAATACTTGTCATGTATGCTTAAGGAGTGTAGATTCACTGGCTTCAAGTAATTGTTGATGATCAAGTTTGTTTGGTAGTTTGCCCATGAGTATTTCAGAGGCTTCTCTATCTTGAAGAAAAATAAACTATCAAAAAGAGAATTTGCAGGGTGGCACATGGCAACTATGATGGAAATGGGGATTACCGGACCATGTTTCAAATCGTGGAAATCTTGCTCAATATTCTCGGCTAATGGAACAAGCCACAGTAAGAAATAGGACAGTGGGTACAGATACAGGGTATTCAGTTGCTTTCTAAATTTTTGCTGTGACTTGCTGAACTCATCAAGGACCATTTTTGAGAGTTCTAGTCTGATTATTTCTATTTGGTCTTCTATATCGTCGTTGACTTTGGATATGTTTTTGATTCGCTTTCTGATTTTTATTGATTTTTTCAAGTAACTCACGTATATTGCCACAGACACTCCAAAAATCGAAAGCAGAGTAACGTATCTGAAGAGCCATGAAAAAACCAGTCCGTAGTAGAAGGGTGTGACGGGTGGTCCAATGATTGTTGCGTACGGCTTGTATCCGCCTAGTTTTGAAGGATTTGTAATTTTTATCAGACCCTTTGTTTTGCTGATTGTCACGCCTTCTTTGTCTATGTCTGAAGAGGTATTAATATTGAGTAGTACCAATGAAGAAGACAGCAATGAGTAGAATATTGCTGATCCGTATATGTAATACCTATATTTGAAGAGACCACCTTCATATGTGTGTGACTTTTTTGAGTACCATCTCCATTTGGGTTTGAAGATCAGCACGGCAAAGTGCCAGTTTAGGAAAAAAGCCATAGAATCACTGGCGGTGATCATTATGTGTGTTAGGTAGCCCAGAGTATTGTATATTCCTGGCTGGTTGCTTATATCCAGTTGACTTATTTGAAAGATTGTGTATACAGTAAAGAAGAAGCACTTCAAAAAATTGACAGTGAACTCTGCGGTCAGCAGAACATGCCTGAATCGAACATGCTTCTTATGGAGGTTTGTTATCAAAGATATGTTTATAAACCCGCACACACAAGAGGGAACACCAACAATCAATGCAAGAATCTGGAGCACCAGGGTTATCTGTTTTGTGTAAGCACTGATCATACCAGGCACACCTAACCCTTGGTTCAGCTCTGTCGTCTCTAGTCTCTTGTGAGAGTTCATTGTTGAATTACCAGTGATGAATCCTCTATTTATGTTTTTTTTTTTATTACTAAAAAAAGACTGCTCTGGAATGAGTGGGTTGAATTTGGTGTGGCTTGAGTATTGTATTTGTGTTTCTTATTTATAAAAAGTATGTATTACAATCTTCATCTATCAATAGCCACTTCTGTGTGTTATTTATATCTTGGACAAACACGCTAAAACGGTGTCTCTTTAGATTATCTAATCAGGTTTTGTTTGTTTGTTTTTTTTAGTGCTGTTGATGATGAGAGGGGAGGCTGACCATAAACCATGATGTATTTTATTATTTTTTTTTTACGGCTGGAATTGCTTTTTGTTCTTATCGTGTCCGCCTATTTTATTTTTTTTTTTTAAAGGGACCTGTTGGGGGGGTGTAAAAGAACATGTGACAGCTCTCCTAGAAATACAGATCTGTCGCTTAATTTCTCTTTCCATGGAGCGTGCTGTTGCACATGTGCTGAGATAATAAAACAACATATGGTGACTTTTAACAGTTTTCCCCTTCATACTCACAAGAGAAACGATGGTATGACTAAATTCAAGGGCATACATTGTCCCTGATTAACAGGAAACAGTTGCAAATAATAATAAAAATATACACACAGCGGTGAAAACAAAAAAACTATTCTATATTTTTACTTTTTTCTATAAAAAAAAAAACCTGCTAATAAATACAAAGTGTCTATTTCTTGGCTGGCTTAGACTTGTAACTCTTGATGTAGAAAGAGATGAATAAGATCAAGTAAGATGTTAAGATCAAGTATCCATAAGCAGCAGCGTCTTGAGTACCGTAACATGTACCCTTGTTAGGCAAGATGTCGTTGAAGTACTTGTTGGCGTAGAAGGTGTAGGTGGCGAAGTAGACAAAACACAAATCAATAACGAACTGGATGATTTGGAATCTGGTGACCCAGGCCTTCCACCATACTCTGATACCACTGGCAGATAAGAAGTAGTAGAAGTACATGACGACATGGACCCACAAGTTCAAGGCAATAGGAACCCATTCAACAGAGGTTCTACCCATTAATTGGGAGTAACACAACAAGGCAGTGGCACCGTGGTGGTAGGTGTGCAAAAACAACAAGTTCTTTCTCTTCAAAATCAAGAACACAGTGTCAAACAATTCCCAGTACTTGGTTAAATAGTTCAAGTAGTATAGGGTGATCAAGTTTGGAGCAAATGCTTGTGGGGAGCAGATGGCATAGAAAATACCGTTGTAGTAGACTAATGGAATAACTTGCTCAATGATCAGCAACAACAAAGTCAAAGAACCGGTGGTTAGCAGTATGTTGTGCAATTGGAACAGTATAGTTAACTTCAATGGCTTAGCGTTGAATGATCTCAATAAAAACTGGCCACCAAAGATGACTATGTAGTAAACAATAATGACACCAATGGCGTGGTATCCATTGGCCATGAAGGTTTCGTTGTGGACAAATTGGAAGTTGTCGGCCTTGTACCCAGTGATCTTGTTGAATACAAAGTCAAACAATGGCCACAAATGCAAACCAAAAGGTCTGTCTATGCTAGGCTTCTGGACTGATATCAAGTCAGAGACACTCTTGATATTGGAAACAAATAAGTTTTGGTCTTGATTCATATTGTGATCTATTGGTCTTTATAGTATCCCTATCTCTTTTGTGGAAACACTGAACAAAAACAAACACCAAGTATGAATTACCAGAGTGTGTTTAATATCTGTTTTTTTTTTTTTTTTTTTTTTTGTCGTGAATTTTTTCTGCCCTCCAAAAAATTAGCAGAGAGAAAATGAGGATGCCCCCCAATGTGCCGATACAAAAAAAAATTTTCCATTTGGCACGGACGTCTCAATTAGGAAATGCAAGCATAAAGGAAAAGAAAACAGGGCAATTTGTTCTCGTCTATATAAACTTGATGCTGGCAACCACATCATATCCTCTGTCGTCTTCGTATGCATACAGGATCTCATTGTCGGCTTTGTCCTTGTTCTTGTTCATATCAAGGTTCTTGTCCTTGTTCGTCTTCAGCAGTCTGATCTTCTCAGCAATGATGCATCGTATCAGCTCACCTGTCTCCACATACCTGATTTCAATGAAGTTGCTGTTGAATGCCAGGATGTATGGGTAGTACAGGCAGAAGTTTTGTGGAATGCCCTCCCAGTAGATGATGTTGGAGTCCTTCTTTCTCCATCCTTGAGAGTTCACAAAGAAGGACAGTTCTTGGTAGTTTAGCAAGAAGTTGTTTCCAATTCTGTATATCTCCATTGGCTTCAAGTACCCGTTGTTCGAGTTGCTTGATGTGTTGACTGCATTCATGTTCGTGGAGTCTGAGTTTGTCGTGGTGATGCTTCCGTTGTCCAAGACAATTGTTGTTGTTCCTATACCGTTGTTGTTCATCTGTTTTATAGCAAACTCCAAAGATGTATCAGCAGGATCCAGCAAAGGTTCATGGGCATTTTGAGTAACAGATACGATTTGGAAACCCTTCTTGCACCCTACGCACAGGTTGTTCTTTAGGAAGGAGATGGATATAGGCTCGCTGTCAAAGGAAACTGACGTAATATTCAGTTTGTTCTTGGCACCATCCAAGTGCATCAAGCTATTCAGTTCAAAGAATTTTATTATGTTCCCGGTGATGGTCACTATCAAGTCCTTGTTGGCACACTTCCCTACCTTGAATAAGGTACAGTTAGTCAACAGTTCTTTGCAGTTTTGCTTCAAGTACTCAAATGTATTGTTCTGTCCTATGATATCATTCAACACCATCATCTTTACGTAGTACAACTTTTTATCAATCAGAATTATCAGAATTTGCAGGTCTTCTAGTACAGCAATCTGCTGGATTTTGTTGTTCAAGTTGTTGACTAGCTTCAATGGAGGCGACAGTACAAATTGCTTAGAGTTGATTATTGGCTTCTCAATCATTGAGCACATGGATATGCTCTGGTTAGTCAAGACCAGGTTCTTCTTCCCATTGTCGAAACTCTCCAAGGATATGATCTTGTTGTTGTTGTCAAATACCTTTTCACTTAGCTTGTACAGATTGAAAATGTTGTAGTTCTGTATTAATCTTAGTTGCTCTTGTTTGATCTTATCCATCAAAGTGGTAATAGCAGCTATTTGACCACCGTAAAGAGTAATCTGGTATCTTTGTTTGGCACCGTAATACAAAAAGGTAATCGCCATGGAGTTATGGGCAATCGATGAAGGCTTTGGGTTTTGGTTGAAGTCTTTGATCGAAGTGGAAGATTGTCTCTTGTATGAGCTTGGGCTTGAGATGTTGTTGTTGTCTTCGTCCTCTAAGGTTTTGATGGTATTGGTGATGCCTGAAATGTAGTTGAAGTTGTCGTTTTTATTCAAGCTTGTTGAGTTCATTATGTCAGAAGACTCTAACACACTACCTGAACATCCTAAGTTGTATCCAATGTACTTTCTCAAAGACGTGTTCATATCTTCTCCGGAAATTACAAATAAAAGAGGCAGTGGAATTGGTCTTTGAAATACTTTATGCTGGTTCCACTTGTTAACTGCTTTTGACTTCAAGAAGAGCAAAACATTGTCTAATAAGTAGAACTGGATATCACCCACATTGTTGAAGTTTTGTGCAATGTTTGTTGAACTGTTACTCAAAGTATTGATTTTGTTTCTGAAGAGACTACCTTCATGTCTTATTCTTCTTTTTTCATCATTCAACCCAATGTTTATGAATTCATTTTTGAACAGGATTTTTTGTTTCAATAAAATAACATCATGTCTGTCTTGGGCAGCTCCGGAGGCTTTGTCGATTCTTTTCATCAAAGAATTCAGTTGTTCCAAGCACTTGTTAAGAGTATCATATTCCTTTGCATCAGTGGCTGTATTCTTGATTATCTCCTTCACCAGCAAAACATATCTACCTGGTCTAGAAACACCTTGGGACAAAAAGGAGTCAATCCCATGTCTTAGCTTGCTATTCATCAAGTCCTCATCGAATCTGGAGAAGTATGGGTTCACTTGTCGTTGGGTCTCCATCAGGTACTTGGCATAAGGTCTTGATGCTATGTAAAAGACAAAAGGTTCAAAGAAGGGGATCCATTTCAACAGAACATCAGCTATCCCGCTGATCAAGTAATCTTGTGTGTACATCAGATCAATTCTGTCTTTCAAAGAATCCAAAAATCTCTTGTTTACAGAGTAGATATCATTGACATGTGCGAAAACATGCTTGATGAAGTTTTTTCTGATATCTTGGGGAATGATATTGGTTTCAGCAAGGGTCTTTATGATGGAGTCTCTTATGGTTTCAAGTGACTTCACAAAGTTCTTTTCGGTGACATATACTTCATAAATGGCCTCTTGCCTTTTCAATTCCTTGTTTGAAATGGAACTTAATACGGATTCCGGAACTGAGGAAGACCAAAGAGTTTTTTCTTCATTGCCTTGGCTGTAAATCAGGTTTATGTTATTTATGATGCTGTTTTGTTTGAAGATCATGGAGGGCTTTGAAGATATTGGTGTATTGGCACTGCTTGTTCTTTTGTGTGAGCCCAATTTTTTGGTGCTTGATTTTGATTTAAGTGACTTTTTATTTGGACATGAAAGTGAGTAACATGGTTTTTCCTTTGTGCAAGTAGCTGAATAACACTTGGTCAACAAGATGAAGATACCGTTAGATTTATTTGTGGTATCAAAGGTATACAGATCATTGTGGCTGTCTTTGAACTTCTGGTTTGACAAATTGTCAATAATATTTTGGTTTTGTTGTAAAGATCTTGCATACAGGGTTGCCAATGATCTGTCATTAGTTTTGATGATCTTGGTAAGAATGTCTACGATCTGATACCCAAAACAGGAGTTGTTGATGACCTTGTGAAGTTTTGGGTGTATGTTGTTGCTCAAAGGAGCCAGTTTTACCAGCAAGTTAAATACTTTAGATAAGTACTGGGGACTGTGTATGGAGATTTTTTTAAGGTTTGAGCTTTGGGAGGATACAGAGGATATTCTTGTGGCATGCTGTTTTATGTCTGTGTTGACTATTATGCTAGGCTTTTCTGTTTTTACTTTCTGAGGCTCTTCTGGGAGTATGACTTCTTTGTAAACCTCGTCTTTATTGTAAATGGAGCTATAGTTGTCAAGATCGCTCTTTAGTTCTGTGATAGTATTGGAAATAAAGGTTTCATGGTTGCTAATCAGATCATGGAAGTTTATGTTGTTTGTAGTAATGTTTTCGCCAAATGTTCTTTGGTTGTTGAAGATGTCATTGAACAGTAGTTGTCTGGGATTTTCAGTATTCATTTTGTGAGTGTATTCTATGTTGATTTTTGTTGGTTCTATATGTCCCTCTACTTCTATTTATAAAAAGCTTTAGGTTTGATTTGCTGCTTGAAAAAAAAAAAAAAAAATGATTGTGTGCTGAGGCGATCTGAGGTAAAAAAAAAAAAACACATATATAAAAATACAACGTAAAATAAAAAAAAAAGTGTAGAGCAAAATAAATAAAAAAGAGAAGCGCTACCGTATACGATGTTTTGGGTGTGGGGTTTATGATTAGCAGATGTTGTTTTAGTTGCTACACAAGAGACATGCTAGGTCCAACAGCATATTATTCCCAATATATACATATATATACTATAAATATAAAAGGGACCACCTGTGGGGGAAAGTTATGCCCATATCAGCAAGGCAGTGTTGCAACATAATCATTGTTGTAAATCCCCTACAAAGACTTTATTTGGTGGTGGATACTTTCGGATATAACACTGTTTAATAATACTGTGTAGCTACCATTATTTTAATTATTTTAATTTTTCCTTAAGAGTGTTTTTTTTTTGTTTTTTTAGTTATTCTGCCCTTTATACAATGTTTACTAAATATAAGATAACCCCTGTAGTCACCCCACAAACAAACAAAAAGACAATGCCAGCTTATCACTCAACATTCATTGACAACTCAAACTTCAAGGTCATCAACAACATACCTCTTATCCCACTGGACACAAACCAGTACGACATCACAGACGAGGTGTTGGATCTTTTCAAGGCAAATACCTTCTTCAAGAACTTCGAGTTCCTAAACCACAGCGACAGATTGCTGACATACGGCATCCTATACATAAACTCTCTCTTGGTCATCCTAAACCCATCCACAAGCAAAGGTGATGCCACAAGAAAGTTCTACAACTACGCCATAGACAACAACATCGTTCCTGGTGATGTGAACTTCAAACTGAACAACATGTTCATGATTGAAAAGAACAGCAATAGATCTGAGCAGGAGGAGCTGAAGCTGTACCTACAGCAGTTCAGAATTGCATTGGCCAACAAGCTGATTGTCAAGGTCTACACTGACTTCAAGGACCCCGAACTTGCTGCTGACAAGCCCAACAAGTTCTGGCTGCAATTCAGCAAGAGAAAGTTCATGAACAAGTCTTTATGATTTGTTAATATCACAATGGATTGAGATGTTTTTGTTAAATATATTATGTTGTATTTATAATGTGTTATATACGTGTTCGGGTAACAGAACAATCTCTCTCTCTTTTTGTTTTTTTCCCCCCATAGGCCAAAAAGAAAAAAGCAATGTCTTCCGCAGTGGAAAAAATATCAAAAAAAAAAAAAAAAAAAATTTTTATAACATCAACTCATTTTTTTATTTTATTTATGCTTTTGTTTGCTTTCAGTTTAATAGATTCATTCCATCAGTAATCCCCCAAAAGCAAACATCTATCATGAATTCTATCACCTCCAGAAGATTCATCAACTACAACTTGGTCAAGGCTCCAAAATACGATTATAACAAGTTAAAGCCTAATACCATAGACTCCTTGACCAACAAACCCTTTGCGGGCACTGATATGGACTATGCTTTGAAGCAGTTCACTGGTCCTAAGGACTACAAAGGCGATTATATTTACAACAAGTACTACTTCCCACCTGTCAACAACATTCCTAACTACCTCCACGCAGACCTGGAGCTTGGTAACCCTTTGAGACTGAAACAAACTGGTGAAGTATTGACCTTCTCCAGACCTGAAACCAATGAAGTTGAAGTCGGTTCAATCCAGAAATATATCAACGGTGCTCCTGTGGGCCGTTCCATCAGCAACGAAAGCTTTGTCAGAAGCGCTTACCTGAAGGGCACAGATAAAGACACACAAGTCCCTAGATTCTTGCAACCCTTCTCAATGAATCCTTACTGTAAAACCAACTCATTGCTATCCGATCAGCTGAAGAATACCATCAGAAAGGCCTTGAAAGAAGGCGGCATCGAAGCCAGTGTCATCTCAACAAAGCTTTCCCTGAAAGTCAACAAAGTCAATGCTGTTAATAGATTGCTGGATGCCGAAGAGGATTTGGTTGAAAGAAACTTGATTGATGAGGACATGGAGAGCTTCGCTGAAACAATGAAAGGAATGCTGCCTGTCTACGACCCAGTCCAAACTCATAAAAATGCACAATTCGATGCTGCATTAAAAAACAACGGTAAAGATGATTTGGATGAGTTGCCTCTATTCAAGGAATTGGAAAAGGCTAAGTTCATCTCCATCCCAGAAGGAAACACCTTCACCAACCTGGATGCTGCCAACGTCTTGTTCTTGCAGCCAGCTGATAAATTCATCAAGAGTTTGAAATCCAAGGAAGCAGAAACCAACGAGGACGAGCTACTGGAAGACAGAAGATTCATTCTAGGTAAGAAGTACATAACCGATAGATTCGATTTCCACTTTGTTGACGTTAAAGTTGGTGAAGTTGGTAAGAGATACGGTCAAGGTAATAGAGCCAACAGAAAAGATAAGCAATACACATATGATATGAATGGTAAGATGGTTTACTTGTAGTTGCATCACATTGTATATATGAATATAAAACTTGTAGATAACAGTTAGTATTTTTTATTTATTTTTTTATAATAAATTGAAATAAAGATTCACTTTTTAGTCTGGGAGAAACTCCAAACTATTTTTTTGTTTTGGTTTTTTTTTTTTTTCCTTAAGATACGCTTAGAAGGCAGCAATTTATTTAAAGAAAAACCAAAACCAACTATAACGTAAAAAATAAAAATAGCTAGCCATTGAGTTCCACACAAACGTCTGTTTTTTTTTGTGTGTGTGTTTATATAGAGAAGAAATAAAACCCCCAAATGAAAGAATCGTTTCAACTGATTAATTCGGGTATTGATACAAAGCATGTTGATCCAGATCATCACGACAAAAACGTTATTATCATTGATGAGTGTTTGGATTTTCTTATCAACACTTCGAAACTCAAAGAAAATCTCAGCAATTTTAAATTTGAGATTAACAAAACATCGTCTAATAAAATCAACAACTTCCATCATATCTATACAGACAGTCTTCTTATAAAGGACGATGCTGAAGTGATAAAAAGTATTGTTGGTGCTGAATTCTCCGTAGAGAAGTATGATCAAGACCATGTCAGGATTGCGACCAACGACATGTTCAACAAATTTATTTATCCTGAAATTGAACCTTTGGATAATCTATTAATAACTGTAACACTAAATAACGATCTCATCTACAAAAAGAATTATGACATTTTGTCACTTGTAAGAATAAAAACTACAGACTGTTTACTGAAGAAAATCAACAAAAACATAGTAACTTTGAGTATAGATTTTGACAAGCTCGATGGCATAGACCAATGGGAGATTGTCAACATTGATTATCTGATAAATAACAAACTGCCTATCGATTCAATAGGGGTCGCAGAAAAGGCGATTTCATGTCGAAGCAATCAAACCATATTCTTTAACTATTCACTAATTTGGGACGATATAGTCAAAAAACTCGAAACCCCAAGCATAACCCACTTTTTGGCTAAGTTTCATATGACCTATAAATTGAAAAATACAAACAGGACGTTCAAGCTGGCGGATGTTTCCAAATATACAAAAAACTACTTGAAAGCCATAGACAATGAGGACTTAAACAGCCTCAAAGAAACAGATAATAAAGACGAACTAGATATAAAGCTGCTAGACCATGAGAGCAAACAATTAAGCTCATACATCATTCACCTCAAGCAGAAAGAGATAACCTCTGTTAAGTTTCTGATCAAAAGAAAACTAGGTGCAAAGTCAAACTTGAAAAACCTGGTTATTTTCCAATACTTCAAAAAAGCAGACATACATGATTTCAAGAAGTTCAAAGGACTGAGTATTTCTTTAAGGGTCTTCTCCAAAGAAAACACAAACCCCAGTGTGATTATGAATGGCAACTCTGAACATGACTTCTTGCCAAAACCACTGTCTGCCACCGACATAGCAAGAAACTCATTCACTCCGACCGGGAGCGAGCCTATGACGAGGATATCTATTCCACCCACGCCTAGCTATAACTCTCATATGCATTCCTCCAACATGAACAGTGTGATAAAAACGCAGATCAATGAAAAGTACTCCCAATGGAAGAAATCCCTGAGGCTGATGCCTTACCAATGTGGGCTGATTCTTGTTGATGATGACTACGAGCTGAATTTTGGGGACAAAGGGGAAATCGAAGTGGAGATCAGGTTTGTGGGGGTGCAGAAGGGGTACTACCCAAACTTGAGCAATATTAAGTTGTATGACTTAGACCAGAATAGAGTATTGGACTTCTGCAACCAGTTTGGTGTTTTATGCATGTAAAATGTAGCAAGTATCTGAATAGCTTGTAGATGTAGTCTAATTATATACGAAGTAGAGACAGAGCTGTATCTATAAAATAAATAACATTGATTCCATTTTAAAGAAGGTATGTGTGACAGTGTTTGTTGTGGTTATTAATAAACCCATGGTAAATACTGTATATTCGGGTAAAATAACGATTTGAAGCTGTAAACGTTGCGAAAACACACCTACTTTTTTTTGTTTTTTTTTTTTGATTTTAACCCCCCCTTGGTTTTGTTTTTGTTCAACACACTCAGAAAGACTGATTATACAACCAATAACAACATAAACAGACAAAAATGAACTCTTTTCCAGCTTTAGACGATCAACCTACCAATGTTGATTTTGAATCCGACTCAAACATAGACGACACTGACTTCTTAAAAAGAGAACAACAAGCCTTGGGTGATGAATTCAAAACCCAAAACGACCAAGACTTCGTCAATGAGTTGCAAAGCAGTGATGATGAAGTCAATGCTTTCAACCAACAGTTCCCAGACTTAGAAGGTGAAAGCAAACCCCAAGAAAGCATACCTGAACCAGTGGAAGAAGAAGAAGAAGTTGTCCAACCTAAAGCTGCCTTCACATCATCCGACGCCATCAAGCACTGGAAGGAAAGAAGAGACCTTGAAATCAAAGAAAGAGACGAACAAGATCAACTAAAGAAACAAAAGATAAAAGAAGACGCTGAAAAAAAAATAAAGATGTTCTATGAAGAATATGAAAAGGAAAAAGCCAAAGCATACAAGGAAACACAAGAAAAGTCTGAAGCATTCATAGAAGAAAACGACAAGTTTATCCAATCCACAGAAGGAATTGACTCAAAGAGCAACGTTTCTTGGAAGAAGTCCCTGAAGTTGTTGGATGATTTGGACTCATTGAGTGTTAATGTCGGTGATAGAGACAGATCCAAGTTCAAGGATCTATTAGTCAAGCTATCCACCAAGGACAATTAAAAGAAGGCTATATAGTTATATATATAAGTGAAATTAAGATCTGGATATATTGATTGAAGCTTTATGTTATTAAGTTCAACACGTAAAAAAAATGCTTAGCAGATGCACGCGACCAGTTAAAAAAAATGGATTGGGAAAAAAGTAATAATCAGTTTTGGTTGTTTATGTTTGTGAATAAAAACAAAAACCAAAACCCCCCCTCTCATAGAAAAATATCATTGATATGGCTGCTAATAGACTGCAAAAATATATCTACAATGCTTTAGAAAAAAAAAAAATATGCAAAGTACGAATGCCTAAGACATACGGAGAAAATAGAGACATAGGGACATTTGAGAACAGCATAATAGCATGGCTGGATGAGACGATGAGCGTTAACTTAAAAGACATAATTGAAGAGACCGTCAGTAAGTACGAAAAGGACATACGCACAGTATACGCACAAGACTTTACCCCCAAAGTAATGGAAGATATAATCGAAGGAAAGATCAACCAATTTCAAAAGATCTCGAAGAAAATCATACACAAAGAAATCGATGGTACTGTGCTTCCGGTTTTCAAGTCAAGCATTCTGCATACAAACAAATCAAGCAAGCAAAAGAAGACTGTTAGTGAAGACGCTGTAGACAACAATCTCCTGGCGCTGAAGCATGAATGCATAAAGATGGATGTGGAGGATTATTTGAATTTTTTTGAGAGCGTTGATGTGCTTGAATTGGAAAAGCGCACTAGTACCAATGATGAAAGCATAGCCATTCTGCAAAACCCAGACGTCACCAAAGAGAGCTCTGTTGAAATTGAGGAGGATGAGGTGGATGAAGGTGTTCACGAGTCTATCAAGAGATACAACATACAGTTTGGGTAGTGTATTTTTTTTTTTGAGTATGTATTCTAATTTTCTTTAAACCGCGTAAATCATAAGCGTTAAGATCCTTTTGTTTGCCCCTTGATATTTTTTTGTTTTTTGCATCTTCCAAAAAACAAAAAAAAAAAGGTGTTTCTGTTTAGCAAAAAAAAAATAAAATAAATCAAAAATCAAATTCATCGTTGATTAGTAACCAAAAACAATATATCAGCAGACACCCATCATCATGAGCGGAAAGAAAGATAAACAAACTGCCAAGCCTAAAAAGGCTATTCCTGGATTCACACCTGTTGTTGAAGGCACATCACACACATCTTTGAAAGACGCCCCAAAAAAGTCATTCAATGAAGCCAGAAAGGAAAAGAAAAAAATTATGGAATCCCAGAAGAAGGCTAACAGTAATTCCATCGGTTTTATGACTGACTCTGAGGTCACCGGTAACAAAAACTTAAAGGAAAGAAACTTGGTCAAGTGGTCTGTCAACCAAGACGATTCTAACAATGATTTATACCAGAGTTTGGAAGACTTGTCCGTGACTCATGAGAAATTCGATCAATTTGAAGCTAACAGAAAGCAATTCCAAATTGAGTCTGCTTATGATGAAAGCTTCTATAACGTTCAAATAGACAAGAATAGCGAAGACTACAAGAAAAAAATGGATGCCGCTATCAAAATGGAAAGCGAAATCTTAAAAGACCCTTCAATGAACTTGAGATCCGGCAACCAACACATCGATGAAGAAAGAGGCTTGGTTGACATGAAAGAGGACGTTGATGAAGAGTCAAAGTATTCCCAAGTTGTTTTGAACGAAAAGTATGTTGAACCTATTGTAACCACACCAAGTCCAACCTTAAAGAAGACTTTCAATGGTGCTCAATTATTGAGATCTATTCAAAAACCACAGTCTCCTACTTCTCCTTCAACTGTTGGGAGAGATGTTTCTCCGGGAAATGACATTAATTTTAACAAGGGCACTGTGTTAAAGGCACGCAATGGAAAGAAGATTATATCTAAATTGCATTTAAAGGGTAAGGATGAAACTGTCAAGGAGTTACAAGCTTTCTCCAAAAGCTTCCACATTCCTGAAAGATTGACCAAGTCTACCAAAGCTGAAGCCAAAGTTGCTGCCAAATCATTTTTTGATTCTGAATTGAATCCATTGGCTTCAAAAATTGATTTGGAATCAGAAATCCCAAAGGACTTCAAGATATTCAATTACTTCAAAAATATCCCTAATGAGAAGAACATCCCTAAGAGTTTTGCTTCCCAAGTAGTCTTCAATAACCAAAGCTCTAAGAAATACAAGCAAATTTTGAACAACTCCAAGTACTTCAAAAGAAGATTATCCAAACAACCTTCTTTATTCTATCAACCGTACCCTGTTATGGAGGGTCATCCGACATTCTTTGCTCCTATGAATGGCGTACCTCGTAATGGAAGCTTCTCGATGAATGCACCACCACAAATGGTCCAAATGCCAATGTTTATGCCTCCACAAGGCACAATGCCTGACCAGTCCCCAAACTCGCAAATGAGCTCCAGATCAGGTTCTTTCAATATGCCTCCACAATTCAACGCCAATGGGGGAATGTACATGCCACCAGTCAATTACTATGTGCAAATGCCAATGATGCCAATGCCAGTAATGATGGGCAATGTTCCTCCGCAACCTAAGAAATTCCAAGGCCAGTACGCAAACAGAAAGAAACCGTACTCAAAGAACAGCAAACCAGGAAATAAGAAGGAGGATTCCAAGGCTGGCTCAAGTGAGGATAAATAATGAAGGTTTATATATTATATGATAATGAACACATGTTAAAAACAAAAGTCGAGGTTCAGTCTTTTTTATTGACTGAATCTCCTAGCTTTTTAATATCAAAAACAAAGCCAGTAGATGTAATAAATAGATGCGAGTCAGATAGACATGGTTTCATTAAAAACCCAAAAAATAAAATCAAAGGGGGTATTTAATTTCTAACAATAAGCACAGTCTTCCTCCTCATAACCAAACTATGAGAGAGAACTTTTTTGATACATTTTAATCAACTATGCAGTTAATACTACTCTCTGTGAAATGTCTGTTTTACCTGTGATGGAAGATTGTGTTAAATAATATTACAAGAAAAATTAACAATCCGTGATAGTTTAACGGTTAGAATAGGCGCTTGTCGCGTGCCTGATCGGGGTTCGATTCCCCGTCGCGGAGTTTGATTTTTTTTAAATTTTTGTTTTTTGTCGCGCTACCATGAGTTTATATCACATTAACTTTTATGACAAGCACAATTAATGTCATACAAATCGTTTTATTTCTTCTTGGTTAAAGTTATATTCCAATATATAGTTTAATAGTAGCTCTCGTTTTCCAAAACTTTTTCAACAATCTTCAAAATGCTAAATGCTCTTTCTACGCCAGGATCAGTAACATCGGATGAGGAATACTTTGGAGAAGATAATATCAAATGAGTCGCCTCATCCAGCATATATTTCAACTCTTTTAGCAAAACACCATTCTTGCACCAAGTTCTTATAGGCATCCAATTGTCAACAACTATACCTGAGATTTTATTGCTTAAGTTTAAGTCGTAGTTGAAGTCACCACCGAATAATAATACAGATACTGTGGAAGTAGGTTCAACTTCTCTAATGAACAACTTAGCATAATCTTTGCCTTTGAAATCTTTAAACACGGATTCTGAAGACGATGAGTACAAAACAAAGTTTGGCTTGTAATACTTCTTATTAGGTCTTCCTGTTTCGGGATCTATTTCAACAGGAGCGTTTCTCTTCTCATGCAATGTTGAAGAAGGGTGGATAAAGGAGGGTACTGCAGGCAATGGTTTATTTATGGTGTTGTCAATCAAAGTACCCTTCTTAGTCATACTAACTTGTTCCTCTCTAGGTTTGCCTTGGTTGGCGTATATGTGCTCCATGTATTCTTCGTTTCTGGACCAATATTTAACACTAGAGGCATCCAAGTCCTTTTCAACAGCACCACTACCAGTCATGGCGTATTTTGTGTCTGGATATTGAACTCTTGCTATGTTTGGATACAAAGCACCAGTTAAAATCGACTTCAGGATACTGTAGTTTTCAGAATTTTCGTTGAACTTCTTGTCTCCATTTTTGTAGTCAAATGGAATAAATCCTAAATCTCTTAACCAAGATTTGAATTGAGCAACAGATGATGATATTTCCTTTAACTTCATGAAAGATAGACAGTTCTCACGCATGTAAGAAGATTTTTGAGGACTTTCGTAGTATCCTTGAACTATTCTCAAGGTGGCTATCAAATCACCGTATGTTTCTCCTCTGTGTTCCTTGATCAAACTTTTAATTTTATCTCTATTTTCAATACCACCAACAAATGGTAAAGTTGCCAATCCAATGATAGAGGCTAATAACACACCGGTATCTAAACATCTGAATAAAATAGAATTAATCAAAATTTTACCATCAGTGTCACTTCCAGGTAATAAGGAAATATACTTACCCACTTTTGTAAGTTCGTTTTCCTCATTTATTAAACCCTTTTCTTTCAAGTGTCTTTCAGCCTTTTTAATGTTGGCTACAGATGGAGCATCCATACTTTCCTTCAAAAATCCAATAACATCACTTATGTTCATTGCCTTAATATTCAAATACAAATCTTGTAAACCAACTCTTTTAATTTCAGGTATTGGATAATCTTGCATTTCGGTATATGTCTCGGTAGAGAATAACTTATAACATTTACCCGCTCTAACTCTACCTGCTCTACCTCTTCTTTGCTTACTTTCAGCCTTTGAGATCCAACCTTCAAGCAATCTAGTGGTATTGTCTTTAGCAGAGTAAAATACTGTTTTGGCTCTTCCTGAATCTATAGTGGCAACAACATCATCAATAGTAATGGAGGTTTCAGCAATGTTTGTTGAGACAACAACCTTTCTTTTGTTTTTATAAGAGTTGAATACTTTCTTTTGATCATCTGGTGTTAATGCAGAGTGCAACGGCAATATTTCAAAGTAAGAGCCCAAAGATCTCAGATTTCTACAACAAGAATCGATTTCACCTACACCAGGTAAAAATACAATTATGGAACCATCGCTTCCTTCTTTAACCAGTCCTTCGTTAATATAAGCAACAGTTTCAGTAATTAAATCATAAGAAATTTGCCCAGTTTTAAAGAAATGAGCATCATATTTGGCTAAAGAACTTGAGGACTCGTTGTTTTCATTTTCACCTGATTCATTCAAGCTGTCAAAGTAATCATCTTCGTCAATGTCGTCATAGGCTACGGTGCTTTTACTGAAGTTGCTTCTGTTCTGGATTTTAGCCTTTGTATTTTTTTTATTTTTATTTGAAGAGTTGTTTGAAGTTGGGGTATTTTGGAAATTTACCATTTCAATAACATCCTCTAAGAAGTAATCAGTAACAGGGAATGTTCTACCTTCAATGTAGATAGTGGCTAGATCGTTTTCAAAAAAGTCTTTATATTGCTTTTCATCAACTGTGGCAGACATCAATACAATTTTCAATCCAGATTTCTTCATGATTTTTTTCAACAATACAATGATTAAATCAGTATCAATGGATCTTTCATGCACTTCATCGATAACTATGGTAGTATTGTTCAAATCATCAAGATCACCTTGTAGCATTCTAACCAAAATACCGGTGGTCATAAAGGTTAATCTCGTTTTGTTACTAGTTTTGTTGACACCTCTAATAACATAACCAACCTCTTCACCCAATTTAGAACACCTTTCGTCAGCAACTCTTTCTGCTAACCCAATTGCGGCAATTCTTCTTGGCTGGGTGACTATGATTCTTCTGCCAAAATCTTCTTTTTCAATCAAGTCCTCCAGCATGAATTGCGGAACTTGTGTACTCTTACCACAACCTGTACCAGCAGTAATTAATGTTTTTTGGTGACCATTGATCAACTTTAAGAGCTCATCTCTTTTTTGAGAAACTGGTAGATTCATTCTGTATTTTTTGAAAGTCTGATATTCAGCAGTTTTGTATCTGTCGCTATATTCTTTTTTCAATGAGTTAATTTGGTCTTTGGATAAATCGGCATATCTTCTTTTCTTTTTGTTAACGTTGCTGCCATCAGAAACTTTTTTCAAATCTAATCTGTCAGATAAGCCATCTCTATTTTTCAAACCGTTTTTGTTCTTAATTTGGTCCAACAATGGAGATGGATTTTTGATAATTTCATTAATGTTTTGGGATATGAAGTCAAAAATTTCATATAACATCATACCACCCATCAGACCAAGTTCCTTAACGTGAGAAACCAGTTTATTGATGACTTCTTTTTTGGTGAACGTTGGTAAGTGATATTTTTTATCAAAAGTAGAAATAACAACACCTGGCATTTCAAATGGATACATTTCAGTTTTGTAGACTTTCATCTTTAATTGAGGATTCAATGTGAATAAGCAAGTGCTCTCATTGACCAATTCGACATCATTTTCGTAAATACTCTTCAAACTTTCAATCTCCATGTTCCAAATTTCTTCACTTGTTCCCATAATTTCAAAATCAGCTTCATCTATCATGTCCTCCAAAGGTGGATCAATAGCTCTTTTTGTTATGTAACTGCAAGTTTTGGCTTCATCCCAATCATTCATCTTCAGATACTGAGCGGATTCTTCTTCAAGAATACCTAACTCCATCAATCTTTCAACCTTCAGTTGTTTTGAGTGTTCCAAAGTTCTAATAGTAATGGTATGCTTAGAGTCTTCTCTCTTTTTGTAGAAGAAAGAAGGCAAATCTTGTGATGGAGTCAAGAAAATCAAAAAAGACAGAGGATCTGGATATTGCAAACTTTCCAAAACATGGGTTTCCTTGAAGCCTAATTCCATCAGCAGCTCCTTTTCCTTAACAAGTTTTTCTATAGTAGGAAGTTTTCTTTTAGTAATAGTCTCGTAATATAAAGGCTGCAAGACCCTTTCTAGATCCAATCTCTTTTTGTCAGAAAAATCTATAACCGGAGACTTTTCCCACACCTTTGTAGGGAATGAAACAAGATTGTCGATTTCAGACAGCTCTGCAGCCAGATTACTAATCTTTCTGGACTTTTCATTGAAATGGTTTTTTTTAGTGTTTGCGTGGGTATCATCAGTAGCACCTAGAGAGTCCATCACCACCAGAGGTTGTATTTTTTCTTTCTTTTCTTGTTCTATTCTAGCTTTTCTTTCTTTTTCTTTTTGGGCTTGGATTTTTCTTTGTTCAAGAAGCGACTTGAAGGGATCTAAGTCAAAGAAGTAATCGCAAGATGTCTTGTTGTTGTCTTTTACTAATGCTTTTCTAAAATCTTCAAGCTTCTCCCATGTATGTCTATGAACATTGGGTGGTAACAACATCTTCAAGTTGGTATTGTAACTTATTCTGAAAAGAGCAATTGTAGCTGCCAAGTTTCTGGCTTCTAGGGGTGTTTCCTGAGGAACTGAGCAGCTTTCATCACCGTTTGTAAATCCATAGATAGGATCGGTCATCTTGCAAGTCAGTTTCTCATTGTTGACAGTATGTTGCAAAATGGCAAAAGATATGAAACCTTGATCTGTTTTGATCATATCATATTCAACTTTCCCCCACTTGTTTTTTTGGCACTTTTCGTGAAGCAATGAATGAGGTAGTTTACCAGTCCAACTTCCTGTTGATGTCACTTTAGACAGGGTTTCTTGTCTTTTCAGTTTTTGTTTCTGAGCTTGTGTTAATTCTTCAGGTTCTTCTTCTTCTTGACCGTTCTTTTTTCCTTTTTTGCCAGACTTCTTGGAAGACATGTCTTTATCAGAGGATACTTCGGCTTTCTTAGAACCACTCTTTTTAGCCATTTTTTTGTATAGCTATGTATGTTTAATGGTGTTGGTTTGTTGGTGTCTTTTTTTTAACAAAGTGATGAGATATTGACATGTTTCTTTTCTTCTTCTTTTTTTTTTCATAGCATAAGTTTCACTTCTTCTTTTTTTTTTTTTTCATTCCCCCTTACGTGCGTATTTCCT
>JAJLRV010000178.1:5194-36710 GCA_030567235.1 Hanseniaspora clermontiae | reverse complement strand
AAAAGACCAGTACCAATGGCACCACCAATGGCGATCATTTGCAAGTGTCTGGACTTCAAGTGTCTTTTTAGAGGGGATCTGGCAGTAGCGATGGCGACTCTTTCGGCTTCGGTTAAGTTTGGATCCAGCTCTTCAACCTCGACTCTCTTGAAGGAGTCCTTGAAGTGCTGCCATTTGCTGCCGGAGGTCTTGTATGTGTATGTAGGGGAGGAGACAGGGTTGACGGAGTGGGTGCCGGAAGAGGCATCTTCTTCGTATCCCTTGTTAGCGTTTTTTTCTAAATCAGACATATGTTTAAGATGTATGTAGATTTAACTATATTAGTATTTATTCTTGGTCTTCCTACTATATTTTATTTTTAAAAAATAAAAGTATATGTTAAAATGTAGATGATTAATCTGTTTAGAACACCTTTTGACAGTTGTTTATATAATGTCAGAAGAAATATGGACAATCAACATTTCAGAAATGCACAAGCCATCTCTGATGATTAGATTGCAATCAGCTAGACAGTATCAGATAGATAAACATGACTGCCTAAAAAAAACAAAAAACCAAAAAAAAAAAACAGTGAAGCCCAATCAATCAGATGAATAATCAAAAACAAGGGCTATCTGATTGTTGTTGTTTAAAAAAAAAAAAAAGACAAAAAAGGGACAAACTGGTATCAGCAGTTCTTCCAATCTAGGCCACAATTTAATCAGGACAGTCTGCTCCTTTTTCCGGTGCGGTTTCATGTTGCTGTATATATATATTTTTTTTAATCATCTCAGGCGATGACAGCAGGGCGACTGCTATAATTTGCTTTGGACGGGAAAACGTATTGTTGTTTTTTTTTGGGTTGAGGCTTGAAGGGAGATTATTAAAAAAAAGTGAATGTGAGTTTTACACGTTGCCTTTCCAGCTGATAAACAAAAACAAAACGAATACGTCAAAAAAAGAAGAAAACGGAGAAAGACGGCTGGTGTGTTCTTGGGTGTCTAGCAGTCTTTGGTGGTCAAAAGAAATAAGCATGGGCCGTTTATCTGATATGCATCCGCATATATTGGACATGGCCATATGAATGGGGCTTGGGAGTGGAACAGCCAGCATGTTGGCTCTGTCTATTATTCAAAAACAAGTCTGTTAGCCCCTTCCGAGATAAACTCCTTCTCCAACGCACTTGGTCCCAGAACATAGTATTAGGTCTTATCTAGCCTCTGAATATTTGACCCTGTTTTTTTTGTTATTATTATTTTCCATCAGTGAACAGGGGGAAAAAAAAAAAGTAGATGCTTTGCCTCTTCTCAGAAGCGCTTCTGCTTAGATACCGTCCACTTGAAACGTCCAAATTAAGAATTGCCTTTCACTTTTTTTTTTGCCTCATCAGATAAATGTGTTGTGTTCATTTCTTTTCCATACAAAAATTTGAAAAAAACATTCAACGTCTTTTTTGTTTTTTGCTTTCTCCGACTAAAAAACTAGCCTCAGCTTAGATATTTTTTTGTCGCTTATGTCTGCAAGCGATCTACTTTTCAAAAGGCCCCATCACTAGTAAAATAAACATACAAAAGGATCACACCGTTCCAAAACCATCCAACAAATATGACGCAAAATATAAGAAATAAAAAATAAAGTCTTGGTTGTGTTCTATATACTCAGGCGTGCCTTCTTTTTTGGGGGGTTTTTTTTGGGCTCACTCACTGATGTTTTCGTCGTGTAGCTTTTTATATCCGAAAATCCTGCTCTGCTCTCCTTCATCCCACTTCATGCTGTCATTTGTTGCATGTCTGCACAGGTTTCTGCCTTCTTCCTTGGCCAGCTCCACAAAGTTCTTTTCCTGTGGATTCTCCATGTCTTCTTCGTCAGATGACATGTCGCTATTGTACTCATCACTGTCTGGACTGTCGATTTCCTCGTCCAAGGCTCGGACTCGATTGGCACCGTAGGCTAAGCTAGCGCTCTTGGCATATGAGTGGCCATCGTCATTTGGGTCTATGTAGTCATCGTCATCATGATCCATCATATCTCCTGTGTACATGTCAGCATAGTTGCTGTCTTCTTTAACGATCACGGCTTTGACTTCTTCAGGAACTTCTGCAGTGGCTTTTATGTTCATCTTCAAAAACTCCTTCACAGTGGTTGTTACAACCTCTCCTTTGGAGTTCACATATTCTATGGAGGAGTCAACATCGTCATCGTCTTTTGAATCGGAAAAGTAAGACATCTTGGGACTGTCCTCATCTTCAAAGTCATCATCAGGCTGTATGTCCAGGTGTATGTCGTCAGAATGTCTGTCAATCATCTCATCAACACTGCTTCTGAAGTTTACCTCAGGGTAATTGTTCCCTTCAAACTCATAGTCCATGGACTCATCAATCCCCCGAACGCCATACGTGTTCAAAGGCAGCTCAATCATAGTATCTTTGTCTGGACTGTCTTGATCACCAATGTCTTCGTTGTCTTGGTTCACTTCATGTTCAGTATACCCACTGGCGCCCCATGCTTCGTTCAAAGAGTCCTCATCGCCAAAGTTGCTGTTGTACTTCTCCCTGGCCTCATTCAAAACAGCATCTGAATAGTCAACCCATGCCTTTTCATACAGCATCTCCCTGATGTCAGTCATCAGGACATAGATGTTCATTTCTTGCAAGTAGGTAACAAACTTGGCCACTTCCTCAGCAATAAGAGTCAGGTGGCCCATGTAGCCTAGTCTCAGCTTGTTGGTTTCCTCGTATTGCTGGCAATACTGGTCACCTGCAATGATCAACTCCGTGATTCTGCTTTCAGTGAACAAGTCAGCAATCAAAAATCTGTTGACACCGTCCTGCAGTGATCCGTTCAGGATCTGCTGCACTATGTCAAACACAACATTGTGCAGGAAGTTGTTCCAAGGAAAGTCAAACAGCATCTCAAGCACAATGTCAACGATGCTGTTGTCCTTCATAGCCAATTTCAGCATATCCCCAATGACCGGGTTTTCCCTAATTTCGGCTTCGTTTTGCAAGTAGTCGAAGTCAGCAAAAACTTCCCCGGAGTTGTCTTTCTTCTCAGGCTCAGCAGCTAGTATTTCGCTGCTGTCCTCGTTTTTCTTTAAATTGGTGTCTGATGTCTCATCGCTTGAGTTTTCTTCGGACTTTATGTTTAATCTTTCTAACTCAACAACGACCTCATTGTCATCATTTTCAATCTTCTTGACATTGGGTCTCAAAAGCTTCTTTTCCTTGGTTGTTGCCACTGGAGTGCTTCTCTTGTCATCAGCCTTGCTGGATATGTCTTCATCGGAGCCATTCCAAACAGCATTGCTCATATCAAGCAAAGGTTCATCGTCCTCGTCAAAGTCATTGCTTACAATATCAAAGTTGGTCTTCAGCAAGTCAGCAATTTTTTCTCTTCTCAAAGGGTCTCTTTGCTTAACAATCAGTTCACCCTCAACTTCATTCAACAAAGCCATGTTTGAACAGTGCAATAGCTCAGCAACCAACTCACAAACCTTGAATCTGTCCATACCAAGCGGCTCAATGACACCAAATGGGGTCTTAAAATCCTTTGGCAGAGACTTCTTCATCATTCTGCACAGCTCAGGCAGGTTCTTCGAGAAGTACCTGATCATGTCTCCCAGGTAGATAGGGTCTCGCATGTCTGGTGGGTTTTCCTCTATGGACGTCTGCATGACCTGGATCAGGTCGTAGTCTGAGTGGTTTTTTCTGATGATCTCTATGATAATCCCCACACAGTTGCTCAAAGGCAATCCGCCTTGCGACATCAACAACCCGATCTTAGAAACCATACCACGACTCACCAATCTTCTGGTTAGCTCGTTGGGTCCTATTGCGGATGCTATTTCGCTGTTGGAGTTGGCACTAAGGGTTATCAAGGCCTTGATGAAGTCGGTGGCTGTGTTCTGGATGGTTGAGACTTTTGAGGAGTCTAGGCAATCCAGCAGCTTCTCAATAAGTCTCTTCTGCTTCAACAACAGGATGACATATGTCGGAGACTTTGGCTTATCGGTAGAAATGATCTTCAGTAGGAAGTCCATAAAGGATGATATTTCCAAGTGCTTGATGAACTTGTCAACCATGTTCTCCTTCATCACAATCTGGTACAAGTACTGCTCCAAAGAGTTCATCTTGCTGGTGGCTTGAGAGCTTTCGTTGTCTCCCTTGACCTCCTTGTTGTCTATATTTTGTTCTTCGTTAGTCGATAGCTTGGACATGAACACGTCCATGAAAGTGGAGTCGTCGTCATCGTCCTCTTTTTTATCACTAGTATCATTTTTTTCATTATTATTTTCCGAGGAGTACATCCATTGTGACAGCACAGAATTCTCTTCGGACATGGAAGTTAACTCTGCATAGTGCAATAATCTTTCGTTGACCTTCAAAAAAGCAGCTGAGGCATCGCTGGCAAGGACAGAGTACTTATCCAGCATGGACCACAGTTTCTTGATCAAAAAGTCATATTTCAAAAACGTCTCCGCAATGGCAGGAATGTCAATGAGGAAAATATCAACTGCACTTACTGCGCATCTATAAAATTCGATTAGATCCAAGCTCTCATTGCTTTTCAGTGAGTCTATCTTGGTCAGCAAAAGAGTGTCCTTTGTTTCTGTGTTTTTCTGTTCTTCCTCGATGTCTTCCACACAGTATCTAGGATCCAGTATGTAGTCCAGCAGTTTGGACAAAACCAAGGGGTTGGAGAAGTAATCTTCCAGGGAAAGGAAATCTTCGTTGTCGCCAACCAACTGCAGAACTAAGATTCTGGAGAGATCTTCCATCTTCAGCAACTTCTCCAGTATCCTTAGGTTAGGTCTATACTTGTTGTCAGTCACGCTGGAGGACTTGATGATATCGTTGTAGTCTATGTTTTTGTGCAGATACTCATCCTGAAAGAAATATGGGTCGTAGTATTTGTGGGTTTTGTTTTTCGGCTTTTTGGTGGCAGATGAGCTAGTATTGTCTTCGTAATCGCTGGAGTTTGTTGCGTCTATGTCTTTTGAGATGACTTCGTTGTCTGATTCCTCATCATCACTTACTTCATCTTCTCTCTTGTTGTTTTCATCAATCTTCAAAAAAGCATCGTCCACAAGATGGTTGAGGCCTTTCATAGATCTAGAACGAGACCAAAAATTGTTATTCATGCTGTGTTTTATTTTTTGTATGTACTTCTTTTTCTATCTCTCACTAAGTTATAGTTTATCAACAAAAAGAACTCTGTTTCTTTAATTTTCTTTAGTTGTTTAATTCTTCTTCCTTAATCTATTAGATATCAGAGTCTTGTATAAGTTTGTTTAGGTTCGATGAGGTGTTTTAGTGTTAACTTGTTGATAGATTGTGTCGAGGAATAACAAACAGGCAGCGAAGTACCAGAAAAAAAAAAAAAAAAAGGGAAAATTTTTCTTTTTTTTTTTTGCTTAGGGCTTTTGGGGGGAGCGAGTAAAAAAAAAAGAAAAAAAAAAAGTTCCCACCTAAAAGTTCACCAGCAAAGGCGCACGAGAGCCCTCATTTCCGCATGCTTTTCCTTCTAGACCAAATCACGAGATATCACATTGGTGGATTGGAGATGTGAATACACGTAGTGTGGCTATAGACTGGATTATGCAAAAGAAAAAAGGGAAGGTTTAACAGTAACGATAACAAATTAATTTGAAAAAGTGTACAGTGTAACTCTTTCAGTGGGGGTGTGTACCTTTACGAAGCTGTGCTCTATGACATATCTTTGGATTTTTGTCACCCACTGAAAAATCTGAAAAATACGTGTGACATAAATTTCTTCTTCCTTGACTTGTTTAGTCACGTGCTAAATATGTTCACATAATAAAAATACTTTTAAAAATAAGTTTACATATTAAAAAGTTCAATTACAATTTAAATTACTATATCTGTTTATTTATACATTCTATATGTAAATATTTGTTTTTACAAATAGCTTGTGCTTGTCAAAATAATTAAGTCTAATGTTATATATTGGTATAAAAGTCTATGACCATGAAGATGAGCTTTTCGTTGATGAACGAGTCTATAACGCGTATGCTTTCGTTAATCAGGTATTCTTTGCTCAAGCCCCTTTTAAAAACCAATTCTTCTTTGACAAATTTCGTTATTGTGACGTGAACTTTATCATAGAATCTATTCTCAAAGGATAATCCTATGACAATGTTTTTCAGCACTCTTGTTACATTGTGGTTTTCCAGGTATTTCACAGTTTTCAAGTATACCTCAAAGACAAATTTGTCATGCTTGTGTGCTAACAGCATGTCTGCGATGTCGACGCATGATTGATACATGCCCAAAAAATGATAGCTTAAACAAAGCAGCTTGAGCGTTTTATACTGACCCCCTTCTAAACTCACCTTTCCAAGAAACTTATTCTGTTCTATAAATGTCAGCGTTTGTTTGTAAACGCCTACAAAGGTCTTTATGATGTTGCTTTGCGATTTTTTGTATTTAATGCTTAAAACATATTTCAGGAAGCCCTCGTCAATGACCAGCAGCTCTTTCATTGATGAGCCAACCAGAAAATTGTTTGTCATGTTTAGTTGTTTTTCAAACAAATCATTCATTTCCTGATCCTCAAAGTCCAGCTTGAAATAGTTTTGTTCAACCACATAATCATCAAAGACGGCCTTGTTGTCCCATATAATGTTCAGATAACCATGCCTAGACTCGGGAAAATTGTGGAAGATATTGTTATGAGTGAGCAATTTGATGTTTTCCACCTCTGTAATCTCAGGGTTTGAAAACTCAGACAGCAAATAGTCAAAGTGGAAGTTTTTTATTGGCATGACTGACTGCCAGGTAGTGTCTTGGCCTTTAGTATGATCATTTATCAAATCAAACTCCTGTAAATCACGGTTCCTGTCGTTTGTTAGATACAGATATTTGATCAGATTCAATTGTATGAAAGCTTCAGTAGGGCTCAGCTTGAACAACTTTTCGCTTATCGCCTGGCAAATTTCTATAAAACTATTTTCGTTGTTTCTTTCAAAGAATGACAACTGCAGAAGCAGGTATTGTTTAACCAAATAAGGATCTTTTATGAAGTTTACCGCTTGGTTTGAAAGATTCATAAAGGCTTCATCTTCAATTTTAAAGTGGCTGATCAGTCTCAAATACAACAACAGGTATACCTCATGAGAATCCAGATAGTCAATCAACTTGTTCGTGAATAGCTTCACCAATTCCTCCCCATCTCTTCTCAGCTCAAAAAACCTGATGATCCCTAAGACCATATTGTTGTTAATGTAATCAAGCTCCTTGAACCCACGCGAAGAATCAAAACCTGTTTTCAAGCTGTGTGGGGAGTACTTGATAAGCAGGTCAAAGAGCTGGAACTCAACTTTGATATCCGACATCTGCAAAAAATCGTTCTCATACGAGACCCATGACTTCTTGTACTCAACAGCCCCGCACTCCTGGAACATTCTGACAAACTCAGACACATAGGCACCCTCCCAGACAGTCTCCTCGCTGTGGACGGTGTTGTTATATGCGATGATTTCGTAGCCCTTCAAATCACGCTCAAAGGATATTCGCAGGTCTGTGTTGTGGAACATGTCGTAGACGCACACGAGAAAGATGTCATCCTTTTTGGGGTTCAGGTTTTTTCGCAGAGACTGCTTTAGATTATCCATGTTAAAAAAGTCCAGGCCATATGAGATTGTGTATAAGTTGTTTATTTGTTCAATGTTGTACTGGTAATAATGCCCCTTTATGGATTTGTTGAATGGTTTGGAGAAGATGATCGATGTGGGCAGGTAAACAAATGAGTCATCAATAGAGAAGTCACGCTGCTTTATAGACTCATTGGAAGCCTCCTCCAGAATGTAAGGTTTATAGACTGTTATGGAGCCATTCGGAGATTTTTCTGGGAGAGTGAATGATTTCGAAAACGATAGGTATGTGAGTGGTTCATTGTATTTCAAGAGTCTTGTCTTTTTTGATTGCTGCAGTTGCTTGTTTTTTAAAGATAGGTTGATCTTAGCAGAATCAGACATTTAACATCAATCAGATGTGTAGGTGTGTTGGGGATGTGTGGGTGTTTTTTTATTGTTTTGTTTTTATGAGTTTCAAATCCATGTAATCAGTTTACAATCTATTTTTTTTTTTTTCCCTCGAAAAAGCTGAAGAAAGTATTACGCGGTATGTGCAGTTTTCGCTTAAAGAAAGGAACTGTGATTTGAGTGGTGAGAAGATCGGATATAATCCACTTCCAGTGTTACAGCACATTATGGAGTCGGCGCTACAAGTTTTGGGAGAAATAGTCTTTTGAGGTCTCAATAAAATGCTACATTTATATGTATATGGGGCTTCAAAGTATACACTTTAATTTTCATACTCAACAAGTTTAGCTGCTTTTTTTTGTTATTTTGTTGAACAGTAAAGGTGCTCTAATTTCTAGGTCTGTTCCACACATAATGAACACTTATTTGATTGAAAAATGCTTTATGACAGTTAACCCACTTATGCCACATAGGTGGTTTGCTGATCTATATTTACGGGAAAGAAAAACAAATAACATTCAAGTCCATGAGGCAACATTTAAAATGAGTTTAGCTGTGTATGACTTCATCAGTGATGTCTATAAACAAATCAACTTGCACATGTTTACGTACTTTTTAACGCCTCTTATGATACTTTTTTTCTCGCTTCTCCTCCTCTCAGCAATTAAGAATTCCGTAAATCGCGATTAAGCACCATCACCATGTGATGAAAAAAAAAAGAAAAAGGAAAGAATAAAGCGTAATTGGAACCATTATCTGCCATACAATGTAGCGTAATGTGATATGTCAATTTTATTTACTGTGTACTGTTTTTTATAAAGAAAACAACGCTGTATTTGTGCTGATATATCAATAATTGATATATTTCTTTACGCTTTTACGAATCATTTGTTCCAAATACCACAAAAAAAAAAATAATTCATGTCTTAAAAAAATACAAAAAAGGAATTTTTAGATTTCGTATCGCCTCCTCAGTAATATAAACTGGACGACGTAGCTTATCTCATACATGGGTTTTTAATGGTTGTCTCCTCATAGCCTTATGAGAAGAAAGAAAAAAAAACTGTGTTTTTTTTTTTAAGAAAAATTCACAAGCTAGAGCACCTGTTCTTGACATTTCTATTGTCCAAAAACTAATTAACCGACTATCTTGAATTCTAAATAGGTTCACAAGATTTTACTGTCAAAGCCATGTGATTGATCAGACTTAACACATCTATACGGTGTAGCCTCCCATGTGCATGATGATCTGAAAGACAAAAGACGAAGAAGCATGTAAAGCAGCTATAAACAATGTTCTAGCATTAGTCATGTCAATCTGGCTTAACTTTTACCTCAACAATGATCTTTCTAGAGTACAATAAGAATGCGGTCAGTTTTTTTTAGCGCGCACTAGTTAAATTGAAATAAGGATGAAAACATTCAAAAAAAAAAAAAAACTCATTTTTTTTTTGATGATCATTCCAATGGTTAACCAGGAGGGAAATGTATGGTGAGCTAGGAAATGCCGTAACTTGCTTCAGGTGTGTATCAGTAGCCTGTGCTGTTATCAATAAAAATGTGTCACTGCTTTAAATAAGCGAAAAAAAAAATGTGGTAGGTTGGCAACATGGTTAAATCAAGCAACAAATGCCGTCTCCAGTGTATCTTTTCTTTGCTCTTTATATGCAGAAACCACAGTTAAAAAAAATTAGTAAACAAAAAAAAAAAAAATTAATAAACAAAAAGAAAAAAAATAACCAGTGACAACAGAGCTTTATAAAAAGAAAAAAAAAGAGATATTTATTTTTTTTCCAAGCACACATTTTTTTTTTTTTATATTTTTATATGGCTATCTCTTGTGTATATAAACGGCTGGAAACAGAGATAGGATCAGATCTGTTTCAGTTTAGAGGAAAGCTAATTCTTTAACAGACAATTTGTATTTTTCTTTTGAGGTTTTCTTAATAATAAACAAAAAGCTATTGAAAACCCAATCATTTAATCAACAGCAAACTCAATTTAACAATTGAAAAGAAAACAAAAAAATACCTAAAAAATAAAGGAAGGAGCATATCGCATACTGTCAAGAAGTTAATAACTCACACTCTATCCCAAATTTTTTCTCTCTTTTCCAAACTCCTTATTCTGTTCTTCTCACTTTCACATTACTAGCAAGTAAAAATAAATAGAAAGAGAACTTCATTTGGAACTATAAATTCATTACAAACGGCATAAAACCATATTATACCAACAACAGTTTAGAAAGCTTAGTTCATTCATCCTTTCTTTGCCTCTCCATATCTTTTTGAGCTTTTTTAAGACCTTAGTAAACAAAGAAAACAAAACT
Organism: Hanseniaspora clermontiae; assembly: GCA_030567235.1. Classification (NCBI taxonomy): domain Eukaryota; kingdom Fungi; phylum Ascomycota; class Saccharomycetes; order Saccharomycodales; family Saccharomycodaceae; genus Hanseniaspora; species Hanseniaspora clermontiae. Next base: position 26,400 of record JAJLRV010000178.1, on the reverse strand, counting down.
GGAAACAAAAATTACAATCCTTTTAAACATTCCTTTGTAACAATTAACATCAATTATTCTTAAAAGAAAAAAAAAATCAGCATCCTACAAACACTCTTTTTTTTTTTTTCGTTTTATTCCGACACAACTTCTCATTCAATTCTATACCAAATCCAAAAAAAAAAAAACAACTAATAATGGCCACTCCTGATCACTCGCACGACCTTCTAAATAAAAACAGTATCGAGAAAAAGAGGTCTTTTTCTTGCGGGATATGCAAAAAAGAATTCACAAGAAATTCCTCTCTTCAAACACACATGAACATTCACTTGAATGTTAAGCCTTATGTCTGTTCGATATGTGACTTCAGATTTAACGCCAACCCCAATCTGATAAGACACAAGAAAAACGTACATAACATGAGTTTCTCCAACAACTCAAAGGGGTTCATGATCAAGGCAAGCACGGTGAAAAATAACTCCTTCTCCAGTAACTCTGATGACAGCCGAAATTCATCTAATGATACATCTGTGTTACATTCTCAGAAGAAAGTATCCGTTTCCTTGAGTGACCCAATATACCATGGAAATAAGAACATGAAACTTACGACATACATCAACAAACAGAGGAAACTGCCTGAACCTATATACAATGCCAACACAGCCCATCCTGTGAAGTTCAAGGATCTGGTCCTGTACGAAACAGTGGTGAACTACAACGAATCCAGAAGGTAGTCTTCAGGAACAAGCATGATCTGCATGCACAACATATCTTCAATTTCTTTTCAATGGCTAAGAAAAAAACAAAAATCATCCATAACGTTTACTTTTTCTATATGCAGCTAATCTCAACTACTCTTTTTTTTTTTTACTTGGGCTCTTGCCTGGTAGCATGATGACATATTTCTTTATTTTCAGTTAGGTGAGACGGACCTTCAGATGACAAGCTTGATTTTTATGGATTTCCCACGGAGGAAATAGCCATAGTTTCTGGATCGAGAATAAAAGCCATCTCAACAGAATTCTTGAACTGTGGAGACAATAATCATTTCTCTTGGCTGTTTTTTTTATTTTTTTATATTACGGGTCGTAATGCCTTCAACTTTTTTGTCGCTTTGAAAATGTAGTTATTCCCGGACAACTAGTTGGAGGACGCACAATAAATAAAAAAACAATAACTTTTGGGTTTTTTATGGCACGGATATGAAGTAGGCTAGGGTATTTCTTCTAGAGCATAATTGCATTCCCCAGCATGGGGATACGAGAAAATCGTGCTAACTATATTCACTTTTTTTTATTTTTTATTTTAAAATTCAACTTTTGCTTAGTCTGTATGGATGGATGGATGTTAAAGAATGGCTTAAACACAAACCTATGCTTTGCCATCCACAAGAAACAACTGAAAATCTTGTTAATAATAAATAAAGAAAAACAAAAAAAACTACCGTGTACTTTTGTCTTTGAAACAACCCAACTAGAGGTACTTAAGGTAGATGAGAGATATGTAGCATAAATTTGTAGGTGAAAGGGTTCAAAAAGTGTTTCAGCACTTTCGCCCTTATGTTGCCTACACAAATCATTTTTTTGGTTTTTTTTTTCAATGTATTAACGGAGAGCGAAAAAAAAAGATGAAAAAAAAACAGTAACCTGCTTTTATCGGAATTATGGTGAATGCCAGTACCGGCACGTGCAAACGTTGCTTTTTTCCTTACACTGCTAACGTATTACTCAAATAGGAAGTCCTGATGAGTTCTTCTAAAAAAAAAAAAATTTTTTTTTTCTTGGCATGTTTTATGGCCTATTTAAGCAAATTGCTAGCTGGAAAAAGATTTTTGATGAAAACTTCAACTACTTTCTCCATCATTGACAAATAAAACTAACAACATGTAAAAACCCATCATGAAACCAACATCCAGAAATATAGATTGATAGACATCAATCGGAATTAATAGTTTTTGAAAAAAAAAGATAAATGCTTTTCCTATATTACTTCTTGTTATTCAAAGTATAAGATGATGATAAACTTTATTTTATGCATAGTTCAACTGAATTACTAAATCATGTTAGATACAATAGCCATCATGTCTTTCGCTCCTATCTGATCCTATAAAATACTTTTATGAATAATAATGAACAAAAGGAAAATGATTTTCTTCAATTTCAAACTTTATTAATTTTTTCTTTCTTTCTGCTAAAGCAAAGTGTATATATATTTACTCAATCGTCTCTTGGCTTCAAAGCATACATCCTTACAGGGAACAGTTCTTCCGGTAACCCTTTTTGTCTTTCACAAGCAATCAAGTTGAACCCAGCTTTTTCGAAAATCCATCTGAATTTGCTGTCTGTTCTGGTTACTGAAGAATCTTGTGGATCGAACTCGTCTTGCTCATCCAACCCGATGGAGTTAATAGTATTTTCCTTGACAATGATAGTACCGTTCTTGACCAGTAGCTTTTTACATCTTTCAAGCAAAAAGATTAGCTCGTTGTCTGGGATCTGACCCAAACACCATTGGCACCAAACCAACCAGTACTTTTTGTTGTCCATGGATCCGTCTTGAACATTATGTGGCCAATCTTGCATACCCATGTGATAAATGTCTCCTAGCAAACCTACCTCGTTCAGAGGCTGTAGGTCTAGTCTCATTTGGTCAACGAAGTTGCTGGCTGGTTCTAGCAAGTCAAACTTCATAGTGGATTGTTGCGGGTTGCCTTCGTTGATTCTACACAAAACATTTTTGGTGACTCTCCCAATACCGGCTCCAAAGTCCATAACCCTTCTGCCGTACATGATCTCCTCGTCCTTGTTCATCATCATACGAGATTTTAGTTTCTTGACAAACTTCAGGGATCCTTGCTGCTCAACTTGCGGAAGGGTTGTTTGCTCTCCGTATCCACCCAAAACACCGTTGACATCGGAGGTTGTGGATTCCCAGTAGTTGACTGCAGTGTTGTAGTTTATGTTAGCATCAGACATCTTCTTGTGTGCACTTGTTATGGGGTTTAGGTATGTTGTTTCAATTGTAGGCCATTAAGGTCTCTTCACCAACCAGAAAAAAAGAAAGAAAGAAAAAAAAAAAAAGAAATATGTTGTTACGATGGTCTTATTTGTCGGAGATAGTGTCCTAAGGCTGTAAATACACCATTTAGACTCCACAGAACATACCATCAACATCGACTTCGATAGCTGCCAATCATGCCAATGCTGGTTATCATTGTTTTATAAAATTGGTCTATTAGTATTCCTAAAATAATAATAAATAATTACGACTTCTTTTGTAAACATGGCTAATAAAAGTATACAGCCTAGAGAAGGGTTACCAGAGCTAATAAAACACCTTCATAGATCTTTCTCATTCAATAATATTTATTTCTTTGTAATCATATATAAAACTATGATACCCAGTTGATAAGAGTCTTGGTCAATCCTTCGATATTTGAGTTCCATGTATCTATGAAAGTAGCCTTCATTCCCTCGTTGACTAAGGTTTCCTTATTTTCCTTGTTGTAAGATTGTGCTATGATATCTCTTTCCTTGATCAAAGACTCATCAATCTTTTGGGTTATGATTCTATCAGTTGTTTGTGAGATATTGTAGAAGCTCGTCTGTTCGTAGTACCCCTTACCGAAGTATAAACCGGTTAAAGTAAGTAGAGCAGTTGCTCCGAAAACAGGAACAGTTCTGAGTTTATGTGTTTTGCTAACGAGTGACATTGTATGATATTGATATTAAGGGGTCTTCGGCAGTTATCGTGCTTGTCTGAAGAAGTATGTTTATTTAAAGGTTAGAAAGATTCATGTAAAAATTTTTTCTTTTAATTTTTTTTTTGATTATTGATTTTGTTACTTGGTCCGAAGAGCTACTCGTTGTTTCAGGAAATATTAAAAACCACGGCGGGTAAATACAAGGATTAAGCGCGGTTTCCATATGTATACGAATTAGGAAACTATTTTTGTGTTTGCAATGATGAGTTTTTTTTTTTTTTTGGTAACAATTCAGGTTTAATCAACTCGAATATGTATTAATAAGATTAACTGGGTGTTTAGTTAATACATTCAAAAAACTTCATGAACTAGTAAACAGTTCAGGTTGCTAAAAAAATAAAAATTTAAAAAACCTAAATGGATGCGGATATTCAAGAGAACTTCTTAAGAGGTTTTCGTTCAAATAGTAACAACAGCGATGAGCTTTTTGATAGTACAGAAACGATGGTTCAATTCCGCTCACCCTCGTTGTCCAGGTACAACATCGAAAGAGCATATTTCAACTTTATTTCTGATAACCAAGACAGTTTGCCACCGTTAGAGTATCCATTTATGGAAGATGACCAAAAAACCCTATATGAATTGTTTGAACAGATCATCTCCTCGGAGACTGAGCATACGTATAGACTACAAAAATTGAATATAATAAACGGGATAGCTTACAGTCTCAAATCACCAGTTGGTGATAACAAATTAAACATTAAGCACTTAGTGAATCAAATTTTATTTATTAACCAAAGTGAGAATGATACCTTATTCAAACCCAACAATACCTTCAAGAAAACCTATTTTAGTAAGGATAACAAACATACAAATTTCAAAACACTTGAAAACTTGCTTTCAATTACCAATACTTTGGCTTTTAGCTTTGATATTCAAAAACTTTTATTTGAAATCATGTATTGCACTGACTATCCAGCAGTACAAAAAAACATAATCTGCCATATTCTACTCAATGAAAACAAAATACGCTCCAATATGCATTCAATACCTTTACGAATAGTCTTTCCAAAAGATAACCACTGCTTTCTTAAAGTACCAAAAGAGTTTGAAATTATTGAGAAAGTCTTTTTAGGAGATTTCATTACCCACTTAAACTTTGTTAATTACCAGAAAAACATATTGCCATATGAAAACATCAAAGACTTGCAAATTTATAACATCAAAATAAAAGGTGAGTCTTCCTTGAGATATCCTTTGTGGCTAATAAAAGAGGCGTACCTCTTTATACTTAAACAGCTATGTGAAGATACCAAATTGGAAAAATTCTTTATTATATTTTTTTATAAATTCATTGCTGGCAATAATGTATGTTACAACTTGCCTGATGGTACTGTTTACAAACGACATGTTAATAACATCAACAAAAGTAAATGTCACAACCACAACATGTCAAGATTTGAGTCTATAAGGTACTTAGACCTTGAATTCAACAAAATCATCAGCAAGCTTAGTTTTTATTTGTTACTAGTAGAACATTGTAGGGAGCAAAAAACTGAGATTTTTAGTATGTTTTATAACCAAGAAAAGGAAATTGTTTTAATAGTTAAGAATGCGCCACAAATGGAACAGTGTATCAAAGCCACATTCAAACAAGTCTTTTATATGGACAGTTCTGAGAATAGCATTGGTCACATGATCGAAGTGTTTCGTTTCTTTTAAACAATAGGTTTTGAGGTTCATATTTCATCTTTTTTTTTCCCCTCCTTGGAGGCAAGCATCTCTTGTTTTTTCTGAGGCTTACGTTTTTTTTCGGTGCCCAAAAAAACAAAAAAAAAAGAGAAATCATCTTTGAGAATAAGGACCAAAAAAAAAAAAAAAATTAAAGGAGTTGTTTTAAGACATCATGCAAATTTTAAGATCTTCGATGACAAATAGAAAAAAACAATAATAAACAAATAGTATATTAAAGATATCAGATAAACCCTAAACATAACACACATATAATCCAACATGTCTAGTAATGAAACTAGCTTGAAGTCAAGCAAACCTTTGTTTGCAAAAACACTTAAAAGAATGAATAAGCCAAGCCTGTTGTTAAAATCCGACAAGGCACCAATGGCATTGCCAAAAAGTTTAACTCTGAAGAAGCAGCCTAAAAACTTAACACTTGATTTGAGCCCCGAAAATGAGGATGCTGAGAACTCTAAACAAGGAGGCAAAACAGGCACAGCCACTATAGATCTGCAAAGTCTTGATATATTTTCCAATAACAAATCAAACAACTTAAAAAAAGGTAATAACAATTCGATTCCAGGAACACCTACAACAGTTCTATCCTATATAAGCAATGGAGCGGAATCTTCCAGTATGGGGGAAGGCAGGTTTGAAGGAACCGATGAGAACATAGCCTTGGAGGATCTAGCGCAACTAGGGAAAATTGGAGCAGGTAACTCAGGCACGGTGATGAAGGTTTTGCATGTGCCTACCCAAATAGTATATGCCAAGAAAATCATTCATTTACCAAGTTCTTTGGTGAAAGATGGTAAAGGTATTGGCGGGGGAATTGCAGCAATAAGTGACAGTCAAAATAGACAAATAAAGTTGCAAATTAAACGAGAATTGGAAATTATGGATAAAATTGGAAGACAAGATGAAAATAGCAACATTGTTATGTTCAAGAACGCCTTTTATAACACTATAGAAATAGAAGAGCTGGTAACACCGCTAACAAACTCAGATGATATAAGTTCGGGTATGGGAAGTTTGAAGATCCATGAACAACAACAAGGAATAGAAATATTCAATAAAAATGCGTCCACAGCTAATGAGATTATCATCATCATGGAGTACATGAACCTAGGTTCGCTAGATAAAATTTTACAGGTTTATAAAGAACACTGTAAAAGGACCGGTCAGACGATTAACCCAAAGACATCTTGGTTCAACAGAAATTTTGTGATTTCTAGAATTGCACATGATGTTCTGAATGGGCTAGACTTTTTGTATGACAGCTTTAAGATTATACACAGAGACATCAAACCATCCAATATTCTGCTGAATTCAAAAGGATTAGTGAAAATATGTGATTTTGGTGTTTCCAAAAACACCGTCAACTCTATTGTTGATACCTTTGTAGGTACTTCTACATACATGTCCCCTGAAAGAATTCAAGGTGGTATCTATACGACTAAAGGAGACGTTTGGTCTCTAGGACTATCCATTATTGAGCTATTGACAGGGAAGTTTCCTCTGGACAACAGAGACATTTCCTATAAAGATGAGTTCAACAACTTTAATAATAAGAGCAGCCTGATGAGCATGGAAGGTGATCATTCGCTAAGGCCTGACGGTATACTTGATTTACTTCAAAGAATTGTTAACGAGCCATCTCCGCACCTACCCACAAGTTATCCGTTTGATGAAAACTTAATTGACTTTGTTAGCAAGTGCTGTATAAAGGACCCTGACATCAGAGCATCCATAAAGGAGCTGCTAACTCATAGTTATATCTTGAAGTATAACTTCAACGAGAACGCAAAGAAGCAAGAAAGTTATGTGAAAGACTTCAAGAAGTACTGTAAAGAGCTAAAGAAGCTGATACATGACGAAAAGCTGATCAAAAGACAAAGGCAAGCTGGTATTTCCAAAAAGCCATAATGCAGTCTATATAAAGTGTAACTAAGTGTAACTTCCCCTTTCCTTAAAATTATTCGTTTTTTTTTTGTTCTTTGTTCCACAGCCAATGCTCACTGCCTCGATAACAACCAAATGCAATCAGACCAACACCAGTGGCTTTCATACTAGTTCTGTACCACTTTGGGTACATCTTTTCCCACTCGGCAGGATTGAGTTTTATACCTTTATTGGTTTCTTTTGGATATAGATGCTGTGTTTGCATGTATGCACCCAGTGAGAGAGCAAATACAGTAGCCATGACCTGGCAGGGGATGCAGTCCTCGTACTCGATCTCCTTAGAATTTTCAGGAGAGTTTTGGGAAAAAAGGTTTATGATGTTAGATTGAGCCATTTGAAGAATATAGGTGTTTGGGTTCTGGTGAGATGTATATGTATTTTTTAAAAAAAAAATATTTTAAGAACGACAAGATGCTAACAGTTGAAAGTTTTTGAAGCTTTCGCGTAATGAGAATATATGATATTTTTTTTTTTTTTTTTTTTAAATATAAAAAAAGAAAAACAGATAACTAACCTAGACAACAAGTATCATTACGGAATAAACACAGTCATGACTGAGGAATTGTCTGACTTTCAAAAAAAAAGACTGGAAAATATTAAAAGAAACAATGACCTATTGAAGAACCTCAACTTTAAAAAATTACCCATTCCTGAGGTCCCTAAACCAGCTCCTAAACCCAAAGCAACAGCTACAAAGAGAAAAAAGAAAAGCACAGCCTACGACAATCTGCCTGTGCGTAGAAGAACAACGAGGTCCACAAACACTGTGAAAATTCCTGACAATTTCCGTGGGATTGATGAGCTAGACATAGACTCAGCCCTAAAAACAGAACCTTTGGAAGAAGAAGACATTTTCGTTCTGGAAAAGATGAAATTGGAGGAAGAAAGAAGAAAGAACTTCAGGATATCAGGGGACGTCAAACTGGGTGACTATATAGACACAGATATTATGAACTTTGACATAAACAAGATATCAGCAGGAGATTTTTTCAAGCAGCAAAAGACAAAGAAGACCGATGATTCTTTCAGCAGCCTGGAGCTGTACCCGCACTTCCCAGCTAATGAAATCAGAATCACAGACTCAAGAATCAGCTCACTGTTCTTTCATCCATTAAGCGAGTACAACCAGAAACTGATCATAGGAGGTGATAAAGAGGGTATGCTAGGGTTTTGGAAGGTTAAGGAGACAGCACAAGACGAGTATGAAACCGAAATACCAGACATCAATAAGTTGAAGTTGTTTAAATCGAATGTGGGGAACATTGGGGTGATGCCGAGCTCTATAAATGAGGTATTTGTTTCCTCGTATGATGGTTCTTTCAGAATAATGGATCTGAACTCCATGAACTGTAGGGAAGTGTTCTACATGAATCCAAACACCGGTTACGAAGGGATAAGTGATATCAAGTTCTACGATGACAATGTTGTTTATTTCACAACCCTTACAGGTGAGTTTTTTCAGCACGATTTGAGAGAAGACTTTGATAAGGCGAAGCCTTTGAGACTGGCCAATAAAAAAATTGGGTCTATGGACATAGATCCCAAGAATAAATTCCAAATAGCTACAGGTTCTTTGGACAGAACCTTGAAAATATGGGATATAAGAAAGATTATAAAGACCGAAGAGGACGATTTGTTAAATTCAGGGAAGTGCATTAAAACATATGACTCAAGATTGTCCATAAGTGCTGTGAGTTACTCTCCAAAAGATCATACCTTAGTCTGTAATGGGTATGATAACACAATAAGACTGTTTGATGACCAAGAACTGCAATCAAGCAGTGAAGAGATGACACCAACGAATACCACCACACATAACTGTAAAACAGGGAAATGGACGAGTATTCTGAAAGCAAGATTCAAACCCAACAAAGATGTGTTTGCTATCGCGAATATGTCAAGAGCTATTGATATTTATAACTCTAAAGGGGAGCAGTATGCTCATTTGGAAACAGCCACTGTGCCCGCAGTTACTGCGTGGCATGCGACAGAAAATTGGATAGCAGGGGGAAATTCAAGTGGAAAAGTATTTTTATTCACCGATATATATTGATTTAATCTATTCAATAAAGCCAGGCAATGTGTCCTTGTGGTATATCATTAAGTAAGCATCAAAGCCTTCACCGTTAGGGTCCAACTCTCCTTTTCCGTTGACTTCACCTGTGCCGTAGTTGAACTTGCAATAGTTCTTGAAGCCAAAGTACTCGTAGATTTCTTTGGCCTCTTCACTGATAGCTTCTAGTACAATGCATGCGTTATCGTCATCGGCTCTTTTTCTATAAGATTCAAAGATGGCTCTGAAGTTACCTTTACCTTTACTGACATCTAGCAAATCTCTACCAATGATGAACAAGTAGTAGTACTCCATACCTTCTGGAATGTACTTGTCGTAAAGGTCATGTAAGTCGTGGAAGAAAATCTGGTTGAACTTTTCATCATTTGTCATCGCTTGCTCAACGTGTTTCTTTGGAGTTGTGTACACAGCAACTGTATTGAAATCATCGACTTCAGCAATTTCCGCACCGTTGTCATGGTAAAAAGCACAGAAATACTCCAATATGGATTTAAGTCTTCTTCTTGAACATGGTTGATCAAGTGGAATGTTCATGAACTTTTTCATCAAATAGTCATTGGAAGGAGATTGTAAAAAGGCGTTGTTTAAGCAATTAGCAGCTTTTTCAAAATCATCAGTTAGATTTACTTGTTTAGACATGTTGGAAGGTGTTACTGTAAATATGTATATTATTTAGTTTTTGGTGGTTCATTTACAAATTTTTTAAACAAATAGGATAATCAACAAAAAAAAAACCAAGAAGAAGAAGATACGAAATGTCTTATTTTGTTTTGAAAAACTGTTGAAAGTTTGATCAGCTTTATATACTCTGAAAGTTTCCAAATATGAGTAATATAAAATAGCCTATTTTTTTTTTATATAAATGAAAAAAATTAATTTCTTAACTCTTGTTAACAAGTACACTCAAAATTTATGGCTGAATATAAAGAGGCGAATTTGATAAGTTATTTTTTTTTTCTTTTAGTTTATAAAAAAAAAGTGTCGCTTAATGAAATATTTGTCGCTTAATTTTTCGGAGTTTATAGATTATAAATGTTTCCCAGTAGTATCACGTGATCTGCGGAATTAAGAAAATAATAGCAAAAAAAAAAGTATGATTTATCACCAATGTGTTCCGAACTTGGATCAGACCCAACGACGCATCAACAGCAAAACAATGGCTACTTTTTTTTTGGGTGGATTGGCAGCAAATCATGTGACCACACAAATGCAGCCAAAAACAAACCCCCCAAAATCCGGAGTTAATCTCTATTTTCAGTGTCCTTTTTTACAGTTTTGTTTTTTATGGTTTTGTCTTTTATTGAATCAAAAGTATATTAAGAATTGAACCACATAAAAGTGCTCTGCGATTGCCACCCTTTGATCTTTTTAAATGCTGCGTAGATTTTTGAACTACAAACACAGGCATCTGTTTGTATCAAGGTACAAAAGACCGCTAATACTGGCCATTCTTTCATGCTTGATAACTCTGCTGATCGTGCTTCTGGCTTTTTCTGGAGCAACCCCGGAACACGAAATAACCTTAGAGGATTATATTGTCAACTACGATCCCTCATCTGACCATAGAGATAATTTGTTGAAGGATCCGTATATGTTGCAGCTGTTGAACGTCTACAAAACAGAACAGATCATAAACATAAACGATAAGCCAAGCATCAGCGACTTGTTTCAACACAACACTCCATGGGAAGATGCATTGAATGGCGACGACTTCATCAACTACGAGTACCCATTAAAGCTGCCCGCAGTCATATACTCCAATAGTGTTAAACACATAAAGGAAAATTGTATCATATTTGTGTTAACCGAAGCGGCATCAGTGAACAAGGCGATTCAGTCTTTATCATCAATCGTAAATAATACACCAAAAATGGCAGCATATCCAGTATACTTTGTCACTGGGTTCTATTTGGCAAATGAAGATTTGCTAGAAATATTTGAAATCTTTGATACACAAGACATAACCATAATCAAAATCACTGATATCATCGTTGATAACACAATGTGCGGAGAAAGCATAGAATACTTGTTCCAAGGATTTTCAGATATAAAGTGCTATGAGTACATGGAAATCAGAGATCAAAGAATGTTCAACGACTTTGAGAATCTTTATCCACTGGGGCTTTTCAAAGACAACAAGAAAGTGAAATGGAATCAAATAAGAAATGCCAACAAAAGAGCAACTTTCAGAAGAGTCTATGAAGAGTACGGCGATGCAAGCATGGACTTCACCAAGCTATTCAGCTATGATATGTATCAGTTCAGTGTGTTCAAAGACTATAAAAAATTTATGATCATAAGACCTGGAATTGTTATAAATGCAGACGCTAGTACAGATCTCTTCGATTCCTATCATCAAGATAACGATTATGTTGCCAGGTTCTTGAACTTCAGATACAGCCAGAAATACAGAAACGCCCCCATTCAGGAGTTTTTGAAGATAGTATTCGAGAACTTGAATTTGACCATTGACTCTATTTTTTCAAATCAGGAGGATTCAGTTTGGAAGCAAATGCTCAGCCATGCTTTTAAGAACAGTAAACTTTACAATCTGGCAAGAACACGTATTTTCAATGTCCAGAACACAATGAAAAAAACCAAATTGAAACTGTTCAATGGGATTTTGCTGGACACACAAGATTCGATATTCATATCCAAGTTCGAGTACTTCAGATCAAAGGAGTATGAACTGTTCTACAAGAACCTGTTTTTGACAACTTCCATTTATAATGATGCCATGATACCCAATGACCCTATAACGCTGTTTTTGGCTCTTTTCAAAAGAAAGGACGATGACAATGACATGTTTTATAGAAGAGACTTTGAAGTCATTGATGATGTTGAAGTCAAATACGATGTCAACGGCGATGGAGTATTCAATGAGATCATGCACAGAAACGTGGACAATGTTGAGGATTACATAAACACCAAAAACTTAGAGGTTGACTTCACCTTATCCGACTTTGTGTCTGAACAAAATATGCTGCCCTCCAAAAAAAGACATTTTGCAAACAGTGACGTTGATGAACAACCTGAATTGGCGACTGACCAAAAAAATCAGGACACGGACGGTGACCAGTACATAGTGGACCAAAGATTCTTCTCAACGGTTGCATCTGACTACAAGGTAACCATATTCAAAAACCAAGAGTTCATTAATATGATTGAGTCGCAGATATACCAGAAACACCATGCTAAATTCACCAAAGAAGAAGTCAGACAGTTGCTGGAGCTGTACATATACAACAACATCAAGAAGATGTACAAAATGTTCCAAAACACGGAGTGAATGTTCATTTTTGTTATAAACTTGGAAAAGAGGAATAAATTTTATTTTTCATTTAGAACTATATATATGAGGGATGATCTCTCTGTCGTTTACTTCTCCAATTGTTTCAGTTTCTTCACAGCAGCCTTTTGAATAGCCTTGCTGGACAGTCCCGATTTCTTGGAGTCAAGATACGGTGTCTGGTGGTCATTGTGGTCACTCAGATCAAATGCATTGTTCGTGTGGCTATGATCACCAACGGAACGGTACTGCTTCGTGTTCCTGTTGTTCATAACTTTGGGCTCGATAACCAGAGATTGTGCATAAAGCTGATCAATATCGGGAACATAGTGCGGGTCCTTCTTAGAAAAGTTGTAGAAAGGGTTCTTGTAACAGTAAGTCTCCACAAACCACATACAGTTGTCATCCATTGTCAAAATGTTGCTGTAGGTGATCTTCTGCAGCAGCTTGATTTCCTTGATGATCCTTTGCAGCTTTGATCTCTTCTTGAAGTTTATCAGAGGCTCATTGATGCTGCCAGCCTTGATCAAATCTGCATTACCCATTTGTGTGAAAATCAGATCGGATAAGTACACACCAAAAAAAGGCAGAGAAGGCTTGACAAGCTTCACATTGTTGAACAACTCCCTGTAGGTGCTGAAATTTTTGTTCGAGTCCATGATCTTAGAGAACGCAGTGTAGTTGTTCTTGTGCTCTTCGGAAATACAGCTCCAGGTTTTTTTCAATCTGAAAATAGACGATGAGGATAGGGCAGAGATTATGGAAGTCATTGCAGAGAAGTTGTTCAGCGCAAATAGCTCGACAATGATGTCGATTGCTCTCTCCAAAATCTGCGCTCTTTTGTTGACATCAGGCTCTTTGACTATTTCATAAGTGATGAAGTTGGTAATCAGATTGGACATGCCGATGAAAGACTTGATATTGGGCGAGCCACCTTGCCAGTTTTTGTTTGAGTGCAGAATTCTATCCAGACATTCCAATGAGCTGATGTTCTTAAAAACATCAAATTCCTTCAAGGTAATGTTTTCAGCAAACGTTTTGGCTGAGAAGCTTAGCAAATCAAAAAATAGCGGACACTGCTTTTGCTCAGTGTTTTTGAAGTATAAGTGAGATTGAGTGACTTTTGGGGCGTACTTCTTAACAATCAAATCGTTATCTTTCAGCTTGAAGTTGACCTTCAAAGGCTTTAAAATTTTTAAGTTGAAAAGTTCAATGAAGGTATCCACATCTGGCATATTATCGGTTTTGAAGACATCCAGCAAATAGGTGAACTTGGACAGGTCTTTTTCCAAGTACTGCGGGTACCAGTAGTCCTTCAAAAACTCAAACAACACCAAGTACGACGACATCTTGACAACATTCAGCTTCTTCTTGACCCAGATCTCATACTCCTTGTAGTTTAAACCTTCCTGAGGTATCAAGTTGTATCTGGTCAAGATGAAGTTGAAGAACTCAAATGTTGAGTCAAACATGGTCTTGAAGTGTTGGAACATGACTTCATTGAACCACGGGTCAGTGGTGACGTGTGAGGTCAGATGCTCAATCAATGCCATCTTGGTACCTGCCTTGACTTCATTGTTGTCTTCGAAGACCAGCATGTCATCATATTCGTTTTGCTGCAGCCAGTCCTTGCCAAACTCATCGAAGAAGCCCTGTTCGGTGCTGTCCGGAGTCATTCTATTCAGTGACTCCATCGACTTGTTTTGCATTTCATGGCCGGTGGATTGGTGAAGCGGGTTCACCAACACATCCCCAAACGAAGTGTCGTTGTTTTTTCTGAATGTGAACAACGAATTGCTATTTTCAAAAGCAGGAATGTCGTCAGCGTCCAGCAACTCCTCATTGTCAATATCCTCGTACTTCTCCTTCATCTTCGTGATCAGCAAGACCAGCGTGGCCACCTTTGGATTGTTGATGAAGCTCAAAGCGGAGTTCAAGAAGTTGTCGGTGATATTGGCAATTTGATCTATTAGGTTGATCAGCTGGTTGAAGTTGTTTAAAAAATGCTTCATGGTTCCCTTCAAGCGAATTTCAGGGTCTTCAAACTCTGCATCATTTGTCTCAACGTCCTGAGCAACCAGCTGTTTGACCAGGGCACTCAAAATAGGACTCTTGAAGGTCTTGGTGTCGTTGTAGAAATACTGCCCCCTCATGGAAGAAAAGACATATGGGTCTAGAAGCCACAAAGCTTGAGTATTCATTATACCTTCGCCGACCATATCATGATATTTTTGTTTTGTTACTGTGTATTCAAGCAAGACCAATCTCATGTCGTTCAATAATAATTTCTGCCACTGAATCAATTCCTTGTACTCAGTCAAACCGTCTTCTTCGGGGTTGAAGTTTATATTGCTTAAATACTTGTAAAGCTGGAAGTCCAGACTGTCGAACTGTCTCAAGAAGTACTTGTTGAACTTTAGTACGTCGTTGGCAGCAAAGGCAAACGACAGATCTCTTTCATAGCTAGCAGGTTGCTCAAGTATGAGAACGGCATCGTTGGTCTTTTCCAGTATTAACAGCAAATCCTTGTGGAATTTTTTGGCAAATCTCTTTGTAACAAAACGCTTGCTTGCCTTATCGGAGTTTGGAACTGCAACAACTGAATTAGAATTTATTAAGTTTAGTAGGTTATTGTTTTGGATTTTTGAGTCATTTGAGTTGCTCAAGCCAGGATGCTCATAGCAATCTTTGAAAAAGTGGGGCACAAGTTGAGGAATCAGAGCCTCGCTCATGCTTACTATTGAGTCATTTGAAGAGTAATATTTCTGTTTTTTGTTTTGGAAGTCAACCAAGTAGTTGAACAGCTCATTGATGATTATGTCATAGTTGTTGAATTCTTTGAAAATTGATTGTATCAGTAGGTCTATGTGCAGTCCTTGGTTTGTTGCGCTGGTAGTAATGCTGGGGACGGCGTTGCTGTTAATTGTGTTTTGACTGCTTTTTCTTTTTGTTTCATCATTGATGGTATACTGGCTGCTTTGCCTTTTCATATCGATTCCAATGGTATGCTGGCTGCTTTGCCTTTTTGGATCATTAGAAAAATCCAAGTCCATACTGTTGCCCCACTTGCTGCCATAGTTTATATTGACTTCGCTGTACCACTTTTTGTTGTAGTTGGAGTTGATCATGTATTTTTCGGAATTGAAATATAAATAAGTGTTGACGCTTATTACATAGAAGCTTTGGTTCAAAAGCTTGAAAAGCTGTTTCAGTTTCTTTCTGACTACTTTATCTATGTTTAAATTTTTGTCTTTTATGTAAAGTCTTATGCAGTTCTGAACCAGCATGGAGTTCTTGGAAACCATTTTCAAATTGTGTGTGAATGAATCGTAAGAGCCCCTGAAGAACTTGAAGTTTGACCAATCAATGATATTGTTATTCAGAAAAGTTTTGAATGTCTTTTCGTTCTTCAGGACACCCATATTGTTGGAAAGGGAAGCAAAGTTGTTGTTGCCAATTATGGCAATCTTGGCATTGGTCAAGTGCTCGTTAACAGAATTGAGCATTTGGCTGAATGATTGAATATTCATATTTTTGTTGATCATAAAAATGTTTGGATCGTTTGGAAGATATTTCAAATTAAATGTGTCTTTGTTCTTTGTGTCATTTGAGAGTATTACATATTTGTTGAGATTTTTGAAGTAGAGAGTTTTGAAAGAATTTTCTACGGTATAGATTATGTCGTTTGCATTTGCGTGGTTGAACTTGTATCTGATGACATTTTTGATCAGTCTTAAGTTGCTGTGTGCGTTTGTGTCTATGCTCTTTACGATATTTGCTGGACTTATGATCTGATTTTTGTAGAAGTAGTTGTCGTTTAAGATGACAATCTCCTCGCAGTAGCTCAGAGGAAACCAGCCTCTTTTGATTTCGATTTTATTTTTGTATGTGATACCATCTCCCCAGTCATCGTTGTTGCTGGCCAAGAGGTATATGATTGTATTTTTTTCAAACGACAACACAGAGTCGCTGTCTGATTGATAATCAAAGAGTGATATCAGTGCTTTGTGAGGTTTAATGCTGCTCATTGATGGTTGTGTGGTTACATCTGTGTTGTCTGTTTAGGAACCAAAAAAAAAAAGAAACCTAGAAATAAAAAAGGCAAAAAATTACATAGAATTTACCCTTCAGTTTTTTTCTTCGGTTGCTTTTTTTTTTTTGCGTATATACTTTTGGGTGGGCATTGAAAGGGTTTTTTTTTATTTCTTTTTCTTTTTTTTCTGCTGCTTGAAAATGCTGCACCGCTCCTGACCAAAAAAATAAACGTGGCTTGTCTAATCACAACGAGTGTTTTTTTCATTAGGTGGATACACTTATTTTCGCTGCGGTGAAGCAAGTGTAGAATAAAATACTGACAAAGTCTTGCGCTTAACCGAACAAGAAGAGCACATCATATCTTATTACATTCTTGTAGCGATTAAACAAAATTCTTGTTGAGAATGATCACCATACACTGACAACTTGTTGTTTCATTCTTCTTTTGCATTCACCTGTTTGAACTGCATTGCCCCATAATGCTCTGATTTTTTTTTTTTGGGATTTTTTTTTTTTACTGCTTCCCTGAAACGATAAAGTCCATATTTTGTTTTTTTTGTATCATTGCAATTACTCTCTTTAGGAAGAAATGCTGCCTTGAAACTACACACCAAATCAGTACCTTGTACTTTCATATCAACAATCACACAACATGAGTGCTCCTCCAAAATCTTTTTCTGTTTCTCCTCCTGATAGAGGTTCCTTCCCGCTGGACCACTGGGGCGAGTGTACAAAACAAATGGAAAAATACATCAAGTGCCTGAAGCTAACAAAAGGGGTCAACGCTGAAAACTGCAAACTACTCTCCAAGGAGTACTTGAGATGCAGAATGGAAAACCAGCTGATGGACAAGGACGACTGGGAGAACCTGGGGCTGCCTAAAGATGAGTAAGGAAATAAAGAAGAAAACAAAACCCCTGTATATAGATCTTCATTTGTTTTTTTTTTTTTTTGCAAAAATGCCCTTTTGATTGTATATAGATATGTTATAACCCTTGTTATTGTTATTATTCCTTTTTTTTTTTCATGCATGTACATTCGTATCATTGCTAGTCTCAGTATAGCATAAAAACTGCCAATTGCAATAAAAAACTAGCAAACTCATCTTTGTTTTCACTGGTTACCAATTGCCATATTCTTTATCCTCCCATATCACTATAAAATATTATTTCTCGTCTGCTTCTCCCTGTTGATCAAAACAAAAAAACAGCAACTGCCAAGGATGGCCATCTATAAATCTATTGCAAACATCTATCTTTCATTTTTCTATTAGTTTACCCCTGCAATCATAAGCAGAAGGTTGTGGATATATAAACATAAATAAACGCACACAATCATGGTCTCAATCTCTTTGGATCTCTTGGGAACAAAGATGCTCTTCTGATGTTCTTCAAATCCAAGTAGAACATCAACACTCTGTCTAAACCAATACCACCACCGGCGTGTGGGGCACAACCGTATTCAAAGGCGTTGTAGTAGTCTTCCAAACCAGGGTCGTCCAATCTCAAACCATGGTGTTCCATTCTTTCCTTCAACAAAACAGGGTCATGGATTCTTTGGGCACCAGACAGGATTTCTTCACCTCTCATGAAGAAGTCGTAGGAGTTGGAGTAGTTTGGATCTTCAGGACATGGCATGGTGTAGAATGGTCTCAAAGACAGTGGGAACTTGTCCAAAATGTAGAAGTCAGTGTTGTACTTGTCCTTGATGATTCTACCCAACAACTTTTCGTTTTCAGTTGACAAGTCGTCATAGTCACCTAGTTCAGGCTTGTTACCAACAGTTCTCAACAGTTCAATACCTTCCTTGAAGGTGATCTTGACCATCTTTTCAGGAATCATAAAGTCCTCCATTGGGTATTGCTTTCTGACAATATCAACCAAGTCACCGTATCTTTCCTTCAATTGGGTGAAGATGAAGATGAACATATCAGACAGCTTGTCCAAGACTTCGGAGTAGTTGTTTTCAATGGTCATTTCCATATCAACACCAACGAACTCAGTCATGTGTCTGTGGGTGTTGGAGTTTTCGGCTCTGAAAACTGGACCGATTTCAAAGACCTTTTCGAAATCAGCAGCAATCAGTTGTTGCTTGTAGAATTGTGGGGATTGAGCCAGATAGGCCTTCTTGTTGAAATAGCTGACTTCAAAGACATTGGAACCACCTTCGGAAGGAGCACCCAACAGCTTTGGAGATTGGATTTCAATGAACTCGTTCTTGTCAGACAAGAACTCTCTGAACAGCTTGATGATGGCAGCTCTGATCTTGAAAATAGCTTGGTTGGTAACAGTTCTCAAATCAATTACTCTGTTGTCCAATCTGGTGTCCAAGTTGGTGACTGGCAGACCGGATTCAATGGCGTCTTTTTCGGATCTGGAACAGTCCTCAATCAAAATCGGTAGCTTGTTTGGCAAAACTTCAGACAAAAGCTTGATTTCTTGGATTTGCAGTTCATAGTCCTTGCAGGTACAGGAGTTGATAGGTTGGTCAACCTTCTTCAAAGAACCCTTGACCAAAACAATGGACTCACTGGTCAAAGAGGAAGCCCACTTGACCATGTTCTTGGAGATCTTCAGGTCTAATTCATCAACAGCATCGTTCTTCTTCAACAAACCTTGGACCAAGTTTTCTTGTTGTCTAAAGGTTAGGAACAATAAGTTGGCGGATTGTTGTCTTAGGTTGTGGATTCTGGCTCTGATTTCAACAGTCTTGTTTTCAGTGGCGAAGACATCTTGTTCAGCTGCACTCAGCTTCAAGAATTCCTTCAATTGGAATCTGTCAACCTTGCTGGAGTCTTGGGATTGCAACAAAGGCAACTTACCGTACTTGAAGGCAACATCATCAACTTCGTTTTGTAGTTGCAGTTCCTTCAACTTCTTTTGGGCTTCTAGTTCTTGTTGCTTGGCTAACTTCTTTTCTAGTTTTTCCTTTTCTTTTTGCAATTTCTTCAAACCCTTTTTACTGATTGGTTGGCCATCTGGACCAATCAAAGTAGGTTCGGCAGCGGTTTTTTCGACTTCAGACATTTTGTGTATATGTATGATTTCTGTAAATCTTTTTGGTATGCTACTGAATAATAGTTTTATTAAACAAACTCTTGCGATGTTTTTTGTTTCTTTAAGAGAACACACATCATGAATCCATCAGAGGTGTGCCATAACGGAGTAAAAAATTTTTTTTTTTTCATGCTAACAAGTGTCGAATTGAGCAATGACTGGATTAGGCCATTTTTTCTTCATTTTTTTTTTCAAGGAGGTAAAGTGGTCTACGAGTAAGAGACCCTAAAAACAAAAAAAAAAAAAAACTGGGCAAAAGAAATCACGTGGTTTTATGTTCAGGTACACACATGTGATCAATGCGAGTCATGTGATTTGCGCTTATATCATCTTCAGTTTTTTTTTTCCGACCCGGCTAAAAATCAAAAGAAAACTAATTATGTTTCCCTATACGGCAACTGATGTGAATCTTCCGCCAAAGATTAATGTTCACCAAGTGGAAAAATCAATATCAGATAATTACAACCAAGCCTGCTAAGATACACACGTTTTATTCAAGTAACCACCTTATGAGTTTGTATTATTTCGTATTTTGTTGAAGAAACAAAGATTTTGTATGTTTTCATTGTCATACTTTGTTGACATACTGAAATTTGAAAGACAGCCTTCAATATCTACATGTGCAGTGCAATTAGCACATGTGGCTTTAATAAAATGTATGGAAAAGATACTGCAATATACACACCTCTAAAAAATTGTTCTATTTTTTTCATTTCAAATAAGTGAAACTTTTTTACAGCCCTGTCATTGATTTGCAAAAAGAACACTTCATCAATTCTATTTTGACCTCAACTACCTAAATCATACAAATATTTGTAATCTAATTAAGTTGATTGTAATGATGTAATTTTTGCATAAATTAAAAAAAAAAAGGTATGCTTATTTGATAGAATTGTAAGCTGCAAAAGGAGAAGTCTTAGATATGTTGTGATTTGTTTCTTTAAGCCTAGCTATAGTATTCAACTCTCACCCATAGATTATTTAGTAGCCAAAAAAAAAAAAATACAAAGGGGAGATCCGCCCTTAAAAACTTATCAACAATCAGCTTTAGAAAAAAAATAATTCCCGCTGTTTGTTCAGTCCAATTTGTTGACAAATGGCACAACTAAATGGCAATGCGTATTTACCACATAGAGTAGTCATACCAAAGGGGGGGGGGGTGAAGTTCTTGAAACACTTCTTGTTGTATACCCAAAGTCTATCTATCATATCAGTTTTTTTTAAAAGCAAAAACGGGGTTCATTTTAGTATCCGCCTAAAAAAAATCAACAAACTGAAAACCCCCCATATCGTATATCAGCAAACTACTTAGCAGTTTCTTGTAACTTTTATAGTCTCCTCTTTAACAAGACTTTTGACCAATTAAGCTCACTT
>JAJLRV010000177.1:0-37660 GCA_030567235.1 Hanseniaspora clermontiae | reverse complement strand
AAATTTTTTTTTTTTTATTAAACAAAAAAAAAAAAAAATACATAATGATGATCACCTCAGTTTGAAAACTTCCAATTTCTATCCTAATGCGGAAGTGCGCGCGTAAACAATCAAATATTTGTTCTAAAGGAAATGTGTCCTAATAGGGCTTGAAGGTGATTTCGAGCATCAAGCCAGAGTTATGCTTTGCTTATATATCAGATCTATGTCTCTAAGTAGTGTTTTGATGATTATCGAATTGTGTCCTACTCGTCCTTGTGTTTTGGTATTTTCATTCACAGTTGAGGCAAAGATGAACCCCTTTTCTTGATTGTTCATATTCAAAAGCTTCTTTGGCGAGGAATGAACTGAGGAAATAACAGACACGTTCTCCATATTGTTCTTTTTTGGAGACTGCTCCCAAAGACAAAGTAGATAGTCTCTCACCAACTTAAAGTTTTGTGTTCTCTTTGGGAACATGTCTCCTTTGCCAGAGTCTGGTTTCAAATTGGAGTAGGTATTTGTTTTTCTGTGTCCAAAGTCTTTCTCGTTCAGGTTTTCTTTATTCATGTAGTAATTGATCTTGAAGCCCACATACTGCTTGAATACAAGCTTCAAGAACTTCAAAAAGTCTATTTGCAAAATTAACGATCCTTGATACTTGTCCAAAATTGTTTGCACTATTTCAAAGAAATTGGCATGGTCCACTATAAACAACGACAACGGCGAGTACTCTTGTGTAAACTGCAGCTCCGTATCATCTCTGGTGACGTTTTCATTATCCGCAGAAATAGTCATGGAAGAAAGCAACCTGTGAATAGACTTGAACACTAAATCAAACGCATTTGGCTTATACTCCTCGGCCTTCTTGTCTTCAAAACCAAGGCTTTTGATCAAGTTCATTTCAATGAACCCATTCAAGAACAATCTCAAATCCGTATTCAAAACACCCTTCCCATCGATCGATAGCTGCATAGTCTTGGCATCCGGGAAGCTCATGATCTTGGCATTTAGTAGCACATGGCAGCAATTGGATAGCGTATCTATGGCGTACGTAGAATATGTGATGTGATTTTGAAGATACAATATAGAATTGTATGCGTAGTACTCGTAAACCCAAAGGTTCAAATCTAAGCTCCGATTGTCAAACTCTATGGACAAATCGGCTATCAACTTAATGATCAACTTCAAGTCATAACGATGGTACTTGATCATGCTGGCATCAAAGAACTTAGGGTCAAGCTTCAATACAGATAGCCTTTCACAAGTAGCCAACAAAAACCTCTTGTCTATAAACATCAACTTGGTGGATGGCTGGAATAAAAACATGTTATACATGAGCTCAAAGACATATCTACAGAACTTGAAGTCCAAGAGATCATCAAACTTTAAATGCAGAAGTTGATCGCATATGTCCTCAAACATCCACTTGTGAAAGAAGCTATTCAGAATAAAAATGCTCTTATTCTCAATGGACTTTACCTTCAAATCATTGTCCAGCTCATGGGTTGATTTCTTTTCATTGGCATTTCTTAGAATGTTATTCAATACCTTCACCAAAAAGTAATTCCATGTTTTTGTGTGTGCTTTGTTAATCTTCTTTGTTACTAACTTCTTTATTTGAGCAGTGGTCATGTGTGCATTAATTTCAGTAATCTTCAAGAAAAATTGCTTGAACATTTCCAAGTCTTTGTCACTTTCAAATTGCTCTATTTTGACTAGATAATCTATCAATGGGTTGAATATGCTGATGTAGTAGTCGCCGTACTTATTGATAACATAGAAGGACATCTTCAAGACTAAGCTCCACACAATCATATCAATGTCTTCAAATGTTAATGTTAGCTTATGCAAAAAATTTATGATCAATGGCGAAAAAACCAGCTTGTCGAGTCCATTGTTCATCAAACATATGTATATCCACATCTTTATGGTCTTCAAGTTTTCCGGTGTGGGGTTATTTAGAATCTGACTCCAGTACAGAACCAAACAATCGGATCCATTTAGGCTCAAGAACTTGTGTAGAAGGGCTTTGATCTTAGAAGTCATTTCAAATCCAAGCTTGTCGATTTTCCCAAATACGACCTTAAAAAAAGTCATCAAGTTGTAGTCCAAAGTGGCACTTTTTTTAAATACTATCAATTTGTTCAAAATCAGCCTGGCCAAGTCATTGTTGTTTAATTCCTCAATGATTTTCAAAAACTCAAAGCTATTGAGTCTTTCGATTTCCATTTTTTCAATAAGAAAGTCTGATCTTGCCAAAGAAACAAATGCTTCTTTCAAGCTATTAGAGTTGAATTCTTTTTGGGTCTTCTTTGGTTTGAATGGCGAGTCCTGCAAAGCCATACTTGAGCCAGTTTCAAATCTGTCTTTTTGATTCACATGCATAGAGTTCTCAACAGCTATGAAATCATCATCAAACATAGCCAAGTGGCTTTCATTATCAGCTTCTCTGAACTTCCTTAGTTTGTCGTTTTTCAATTGCACGTCATCTTCTTCCTCAAAAAGCCAGTTGCTATTTTTGGTCGCGTCTATGAACTTCTTCTCAAGAAGATCTTTGGCACTTGGTCTTTCAAAGATATTTTTGTTGAACAAGTAATCCACAAAGAGTAAAGAACTTGAGCTTAATCTCTCTCTGTCTTTTTTCGTGAAGATAAAATAGTCA
This sequence comes from Hanseniaspora clermontiae, assembly GCA_030567235.1. Classification (NCBI taxonomy): domain Eukaryota; kingdom Fungi; phylum Ascomycota; class Saccharomycetes; order Saccharomycodales; family Saccharomycodaceae; genus Hanseniaspora; species Hanseniaspora clermontiae. The sequence continues at coordinate 35,016 of JAJLRV010000177.1, read as the reverse complement.
TGCACAATGGCATAGCAAACTGCTTCTCTATTGTTCAAATTGTAAAAAGGTGGTTTTCCAGTGAGCATTTCAACAAGAGTGGACCCTAACGACCAAATATCCGATTTGGAGGTTGCACCCTGTCCCAGCAGGATTTCAGGAGCCATCCAATTAGGCGAGCCTATGCAGGTCATGGCAACACCTTCGTTTCCGTTGCGCACTCCTGACTTCAAAGTATTGGTGATTTGTGTAGAAATACCAAAATCCGCTAGTTTTATAATATTTTCGTTTGATGATACAAGCAAGTTTGCACATTTTATGTCTCTGTGGATGACCCCTTGGTCATGCAAGTACTTCAAGCCCTCAAGAGTCTGTTTGATGTAGCCCTTTGCAAGGTTTTCCGGAATGAACTTCCCAGGAAAGATTGTTTCATCACACATCATATCCTTCAAAGACCCGTTTGAGCAGTACTCCAAAAATATCAAAAGCTCGCATCGTTGGGATTTTATTCGTCTTCTGAATGCATTGTTATTTGATTCTTCCCTGTTGACTCTTTTTTCAAACCCATAACACTTGACTATGTTCTTGTGCGACAAGTTCTGCACCAAGTTGATTTCTGTCATGTAGTCTTCAATGAACTCATCTTCTTCGACCTGAACAGCCTTAATGGCCAAGACATCTTTCGTGGTTATGTGCTGAGCTTTGTACACAGTTCCGTATGCACCATGTCCCAACTTTGAAAGAATTTTATATGAACTGAACTTGTTGGGATTTTGTGGATCTTTTGATCGCTTGTTGATGTCCATGGCTTTGTAAAAAAAGAAAAGAAGAAGTTGTATGCAGCTTTAAGGTTGTACAGGTTTCTATCTTTAAATAATCTGTATCAAAATTGTGGACAAGTTTATTATTAGTTTTTTTTAAGTACTAAACTCAATAAAAAGTTATATGGTGTGAGTTTTGTTTTGAAAATCACTAAGGGTATATTTGGTTTGGGATGTGATTAAACTCTTTCTATAGTAGCAAACAGTCTACTTTGTGTATACGTGTGCTTTTGTGTGTTCAGTTATTGAAAGTCTTAATCATTTTTGTTTGTGGATGGGAGCAAAAAAAAATAATGTTACCAGCTGAAGAAAACGTGCTTCGGCTTTAAGAAAGACGTGTTGTTCCATAAAATGTGAAAGACACACCAAAACGCGTAATTTGGAAATAAATATTATATTTGAAAAAATAAAATACAGCATGAATCTTGTACTGTTAATGTATTCACTTTGTTATCTCTAGGTCCTAATGTCAAAAGTTTTTTTTTTTGGTGTATATAAAAGCAAAGTATTTTAATCGTTTTTTCTCTTTTTTTCTTTCAAAGACCAATCATTTGGTCTTTTGACGTTTGGTTTCTGGTTCCTCGTCTTCTTCATCTTCCTCTAATTCCTCCTCTTCCAATACTTCTTCCTCTTCTTCTTCATTGGACTCTTCTCCACTGAAGTCACTGGCATCTGAGTCTTGTTCAGCATAGGCCTCGTCTTCATCGTCCTCTTCTTCTTCCTCAGCCTCTTCGTTTTGTTTGTCAAAATCCTTTTTGTCAGAGTCCTTGTCTTCTTCGTTATCCCATGGGATATTGAATTTGGTGACTCTTGGCTTATTGACTAATATGTTTCTGGATACTTCCTCAATGATGACTTTCTTAGGTGGCTCTTCTTTGTACTCGTCTTTTTCGTATTCGTTATTCACATAGTAACCCACCCTTACGAATTCTTTATCGTTGTATAAACCACTCAGCAACATAACAGTAACAGAGACCACTTCTTGTTGTGGGATGATTTCGTGGTTTGGAGGTGGACACTCCATCACGAATTTTGAAACACCCACTGGAATAGGACCAACTAAAATCGAGTCCAGAACCTGGTCATGGTCAGCAGACTTGGAAGAGCCGACATAAGTCAGTTTCCATTCCAGATCGTGTTTCAATTGCTCAGAGCATTCAAAGGTGATCTCTAGCTTGAAGTCATCAGTGAACTTGGCTGGATTGTTTAGTAGTTGTACATTGACTAATGATATGGCAGACATTTATGTTTAAAATCTACAATGTTTCTTTTTTGGTCTATTGTTATATATTATTATCTTCTAAATAATAGAAATAATGATTGCTTAAATTGAAATATTTAGTATTATCTTTAATTATTCTTATTTTTTTGATTTTTTTTTTTTTTTTAAAAGTTGTGAACAATTATTATAAGGGATTATCAACTTAGAGGAATTTCACCAAAAGAAGAAAGTGTTAATTTTGTTTCTTTGACAGAAAATTTTTATTTTTTACTTTTTTTTATTTTCGTGTGAAACAAACATGGTAGCGAAAATAAACGTGACCATTGACATATAACGCATGTAAACAACACACAGATGCATTTTCTGTGCATTATCGGTAAATGCAGAGAAGTTACCTCAATACCTAAGTTTTTCCCCTTAACAGCTACATTATGGCTTTTTTTTTTGGGAGTCAAAGAAAAAAACTAATAATCCAATATGTATTCCCAAAAGGGACATGTGAGTGAGTTTTCCATATATGGAATCCACCTACTAAAAAAAATAACGGTTGGAACATTTTTTTTTTAACGAGCAAAAAGAGAAATAAAAATTTTGTCTAGACAAAACTGTTGTGCGTCTTTTTCTAAGCAAAATTTGTGGATGGACCAAAAACGAAATAAATGTGTGTGTGTGTGCTTTTTATTTTGCTAGGAAATATAATATTTGCTTACAGCCACCAAAAAAAAATAAAAAAAAATTGGAACATTTCACTCCTAAACAGCGCCTATTTGGTTAATGAATTTAATTTACGTAAAATGATCCTATTCTTTTGTTTCTTTTTTTTCCTCTTTTGGTAGATCAAAAGGCGCTTAAATTATACTAGATCTTCATCACACATCTCCATTAATTATTTTTTTTTAATGGCCAGTATATAAAAAAAAAAAAGTGGACAAATGACACTTACATAAAACTTGCGTCCATTTTCATTCAATTTATATAAGAAAGAGCTTTATGGATGTTTTAGATATATAATTGTGTTAGCAATAAGTGAATATTGTTCTAACTTGAAAGGATTATAAAAAACCAGTTCAATTAAAGAATAATAGTATAACCTAGTTTAATACCTACACCTGTCTGCTCTTTTTTAATAACGTTTCTTTGTTAATTATAATTAAACCAGTTTAACTGTTAATTACCCAAGAAAAATCTCACCATAGTCATTCCTTAACCAAAACAAACAAAAACTAAATTGAATAATAATCAATATTATTAATATAGTCCATATTTGCTCTTTTTAAAAAAAAAAAAAACTACTTATTAAATAAAAAAAAAAAATGTTGTACTTACCAATTATTGCTACTTTAGCCGCTTCTGTTTCTGCTGTTAACAACAGAGAATTCACCACCATCAAGCCAGCCAGAAGACACCATGACCACAAGCAAGCCAGAGACGAAGTCGGTACCGTTGTTGAATTTTACAACAAGGCCGGTGAAGTCGTTGCTACTTCCTTCATCCCAGAAGCCACCAGTGTCAATGCCAACGATGTTGTCAACATGGCCAATGTTGAAGGCCCAGCTGCCACTGCTGCTCCTGCTGCTCCTGTAGCCACTCAAGCTCCTGCTGCTGCTCCAACCAGTGCTGTTGAAGCTTCTTCCAGCCCATCATCTTCTCATGACTCTACCGCCTCTTCTGGTACCTCTTCCAGTTTCACCGATGGTACCATCAAGTGTACTGACTTTGATACCTTGGCCCAACAATCCGGTGTTATTCCTGTTGACTGGGTCGGTATGGGTGGTTACGCCTCCGTCATGAACATGGACGGTCAAACCTCAACCACTTGTGAACCTGGCTACTACTGCTCTTACGCTTGTGAAGCCGGTCAATCCAAGACCCAATGGCCTTCTTCACAACCAGCTGATGGTAGATCCGTTGGTGGTTTATACTGTGGTACTGATGGTTTCCTATACATGTCTAACAAAAACTTCGGCAGCTTGTGTGTCGGCGGTGAAAGCACCGCTTTCTTCAAGTCTGAAATCGATCAAGACATTGCCTTGTGTAGAACTGATTATCCAGGTTCCGAAAACATGGTTGTCCCAACCTTGCTATCTTCCCAAGGCTCTGCTGCTGTTTCTGTTGTTACTGAAGACTCTTACTTCCAATGGGAAGGTAAGCCAACCTCCTCTCAATACTACGTCAACAACGCCGGTGTTTCTGTCGAAGATGGTTGTATCTGGTCCAACCCAGGTACCACTGTTGGTAACTGGGCTCCATTGGTTATTGGTTCTGGTTCTTTGAACGGTGTCACTTACTTATCTCTGATTCCAAACCCAAACAACCAAGCCGGTACCAACTACAACGTCAAGTTTGTTGCCAGAGATGGCGCCGTAACCAACGGTGAGTGTTCCTACATCAACAATGTATACACTGGTGGTTCCGGTTCCGATGGTTGTACCTTAACTGTTACTTCCGGTGTTGTTGATATTGTTTTCTTCTAGATTGAGTGTCAAAGGCCTTGTTCAATCAATGGCTTTTAATCAATTCAAGAAAAACAAAATTGTATCAACACCTTTTTAACAAAAGACATATCTTTTGTTCTTTGTAACATTTTTCCATATTACAGTTTAGGCTTCAGTCAAAGATAAAAATAAAGTAAGAGGCTTCATTAGCCACTTTACAAACACAAGACTAAAAATACTTTGCACTTTAAACAAAATAATTATACCCATTCAAATAACACTTTCTCCATCTAGAGATGTGTTATATTTGCTCTTTCCCAATTAAAAATAAAAAAATAAATAAAAAAACGATAAAGGTTGTCGTCTCCTGTAATATTATTCCTATTAAATACCCACAAACAGTGCATTCTTTTCCTACTAAAGCGAACGTTCATATACACATTATATATATATGATTTTATGAAAATACCCTCAGTTCACTTTTTTAACCCAAAATAATGTACACCAAATTGCCAATGATTGTGCATCTACTTTTTTTTTTTCCAACCACTTCTGGCAGAATTTAACGGTGGTAACCAAAGAAAAAAAAATGGGGGGTTTTTCCCTTCATTCCAGATTATATAATTATAAGATTGTAGGAAGCAAACAACACAAAACAACCCAGTTTACACAAAATGCAAGGGATTAGCCATATTTTTAAGTACACGAGACATCTGCATGTCCAACCAAGCAACTCATACATATCTCTGCTCGCCAGAAGACAGAAGCACTCATTCAGACCAAGACAGGGTGGGTCCCGCAGAAGAGTCTACCCACAACAAGCTTCTGAGACTACATACATCCCAAACCCTGAGATAATACCCCCAAACGGCCAGCCCCAGGCTTTCGGGACCATTCTCTCAATCCACCCATTGCTGAACGAGCCAACCTTAGTTTTCAAAAGAGAAATTGAGTACATGAACCTGATCCTAGGCTTTGAGCAGCGGAACCTGTACAGGGTATTCAATGCGCATGGGCACGAGCTAGGTGTTTTCAAGGAGGAGGAGCGTGGGATATGGTCTACTATCCAGAGACAGCTGATGCGAGCACGGAGACCGTTTAAGATGCAGTTCTGGCCAGTCAACCACATGGAGCATGACCCGAGTCTGACTGTTGAAAGAGGATTCAAAATCGTCAATTCAAAGATCCAGTGCGTCGTCCATGAACAGGAAGAGAGCGAGGTCGTTGCAGAGAGCAAACAGGTGTGGCATCTGTGGAGACGTAAGTACGACTTGTTTGCAAAAGACAACAGCGAGGAGGGGTACCTGGACAAGTTCTCCGAGTGTGATGGGCCTTTGCTTTCATGGGAGTTCTACAACAGAAACAACAGCGGTCTGGTCAATAGTGGGGTTGATAGAAACTGGTCTGGGCTGGGTCTTGAGTTTTTGACAGATGTGGGAACCTATGTTCTTAGATTCGATCCCAACTTGAGCTTCGAAGGTCTGCTGGACCCAGCTGCTGTTGACTACGGCAGAGTGCTGACCCCGGAAGAACGTCTGGCCATCATTTGCCAAACTATCTCCATCGACTTTGATTACTTCAGCAGACACTCCAACGGCAATGGTTTCATGGTTGGTGGCTACGGCGGAGGTGATGTATAAGCCAATTATAAGTACACACATATATACAACAACAACAAAAAAAAAAAAGAACTTGTTAATAGCCCAAAAATATTACTCCAGATGTAGTATTTCTTTTAAAGCAAACATAAATCACATTACAACTCTAGTAGGTTTAATTTCAAAGAAGGTTCCTTGATGCTATTGTGGGAGTATGACAAACAAGTGACACCACCCGCATCAAGCATGAACCAAGGATTATCAACTAGATGGATGTAGTATGGCAAAGCGTCTTGGTTTTGGATTCTGAAGGACTCATCGATATATTTCTCCTCAGAAAAGTTATTGTTGAAGTCGTGCGCATCCATGGCATTGTTAGGAAGCTTGACAAGCTTGGCACATCCATTGACTTCAGATGGGCCTTCAATCAAGCCTTGTTCGAACTTGTTAATGACATTGACAGCCATGAACCACAGAGCAGCTAAGTACCTCAAACAGTGACCGTGGGCAAAAATCACAATATCACAATCATCGTTGGTTTGCATACCGGCTTCCTGGATCTTTTGGATTTTCTTGATGAACTTCCATAGTCTGAATCCGATTTCCTCAGTTGATTCACCCTTTGGGTTGAACTCGTTTTTGCACCCTTGGTCCCAAATGTTCCAAGAATCACCGAGTCCTTGCTCCTTTCTCATAGCTAGGATTTGCTTGGTCAACAACCCTTCATACTGGCCGTATTCCCACTCTTTTAGATCTTCATCAATGATGAAGTTGCAGTGCTCAAGATCCTGCTTGTTGAAAATCAGGTCCTTGGTGTCTTTAGCTCTTCTTCTTGGAGAGGAAAATATGTACTTGATTGTGCTGAAGTCAATGATTGTGTGCAGCTTTTCACCAAGCAATGTGATTTTTTCTACACCATTTGGAGTCAATTCCAAGTCAGTAGAGCTGGTGAATTGCCCAGACTTGGACCATTCAGTTTCAGAGTGTCTGATCAAGTATACTTTTGGAGTTCTTTTAGGAGCAGTGGCAGCCATTGCTATATGATTATATTTGGGGGTTTTGGGTTTATTAAACAATTATTTTTCAACTGTTAAACATAAATTAATCAATCGTCATGTCGTCTTGTTTTTTTTTTCGTAATAGGAGAATCTTACAGCTCTGGAACTTGTATTTTTTTTTTTTTAAAAAAAAAAAATTAGGAACCAGAAAAATAAAAATAAAAAAACTAATTAAACAAATTTCTCTCTGTTAAATAAACCTGGTATATAATGAATTTTGAATCTTCAATGTTTGAGTTAGAGTGTATGCTGTTTTCTTTTTTTGAAGTGTTTTTAGTTGCAAGTCCATGCTTGTTTTCTTTTATTTATTTGCTTAGTAGAGAATTATACCGTAGACGTATTGTTCTTCTCTCTTTTTGTTGTTTTTTTTGTAGTAATGTATTTTATAATAATTCAGCACTCTTACTGGACACTCTAGACTTTCTCATTTTCTTCTTTTGAACTCTTTGGAATAAGGTTATGAAATATACAATCACAGCTAAGACGGTGAACCAGAATAGAACCTTGATGATTTTCACTGCCAATGCTTTGAAGGAGAAAATCTTACCACTGCTATTTTTGCTATTATTGTTGGAGTTCAAGTTCATTGTGTTTTGACTCACTCTGCCGTTGTTCAGAACTGTTTTTTTGTCGTTCTTGGAGTTGGCGATGGCCTTTTGTCTCATGTCCTGCTTCATTTTCTTCTGGTTGAAGTCCTTTGGCAATAAACCTTGTTTTCTGTACAAAGTGTTCAGGTCAAACCATCCGTCTTTGCCGGAGGTGGTTATCTCTCGTCTATACAAGTCCAATAGGTACTCCAACTTCAAACCATCGTTGCCAACCAATTCCATAGGATTATCCCAAATGTAGTTGTATACTCTCAAGTCGTTGATTTGGAAGTTAGCTGTTTGTTCACCGTTTAGGGCGGAAATACCGAATCTCAAGTTGCTGCCTCCTCTGACAAAGGACTCAAACAATTTGTTTCTGCTGTTTAGATTCTCAAAGTTCATCAATTGTTGCCAGTCCTTACCGGTTCCTGAGTAATCGATGTCGATCTTGAAGATCAAGGAGGAGATTCTGATGATTCTCAATTTGAATTTGGTTGGCTTGTATTCCATGTCACCTCTGCCAGTGAAGATGGAATCGTCCAAGGAGACCATATCGTGAGCAATGGACAGACCATCATCAAGATAGTTGTATTCGTTACCATCGGCAGCAACGGACAAACAAGACAGATGTGGAGTCTTCAACCCATTCCATCTGTTGTCGTTATTGTTGACAACCTCACCGTTTTCAAAGAAATCTAGTACAATGTTGTCGGACTTCAGGTTCTTGGGGATACCCATCAAATCAACGTTTCTGGTATCAACACCTGTCTGCTCCAAGATTCTGTTTCTTTCGTCGTGGGAAGTAGGGTATCTGGTCACAAATTCGTCGCTTTCCTGAGTGAAGAATATGGAGAACCCATCACCAGGTCTTTTGTTGGCGACTTGTTTCTTTAGCTTAAAGGTACCTGGTTCTATGGAAATGGACATTTGGATTTCGAAATCAGAAGGCAAGGTATTCTTGGATAGCAAAACCGAGTGTTTACCGATATTTCCTTTTTCTAATAATCTGACATACTTGGTATTTTTGATGATTGGAGAACCAGTGATGTAGAAGTTGTTGTGGAGGGTATCCAGGTAAGGTAATCTCAAGGAGAACCTTTCGTTTTCAAATTTGGTGACTTGTGATTGACTGGAGGCCATGTACAGCTCATCTGCAGTAAACTCGTTCATGAACTTGATATTTTCAAAGCTATTCACGGACCCACCGGCTAACAGGTATGTGATTGGTCTAATGATCAGTAACCAGAACAAAAGAGCAAATATTACCAGCCCCCAGAATAGATTTCCTAAAGTCAATTTTCTATTTATGATTCTCTTTTCGTTGATTTCCTCAACAACTTCAGAGGAGAAGTTTCTTAGCTTTTTCATAACACTAGGCTTTCTGCTGCTGTTGTTTGAACCGTATCTCATGTTGAACTTGTCGATTTCCTTTTCGATGTAGTTATCGTTTCTATTGGAGGAGCTTCTTTGAAACACATTTAAGTTGCTAAAGGTTCTATTCTTGTTGCTTGGCTCATCATTGCTCAAAGAAAATGATCTGCCTGTATCGTAGCCGTTGCTTTCAGACACTAGCCTGCTGCTGCTGGAAGGGTATTTAGTGTTGGCAGCATTTCTGATCTTTGGGTTGTTAATGATCACACTAGACTTTCTGGATTCGTTGTTGCTTATTGGCAAACCACCATCAAGGCCTACATTGGCGCTTGGTTTTCTTCCAAGCATTGTTTATATGTATTAAGGATTATATAGCTGCTCTGCTGGAACAAACAAGCTTTCTGTCTGTTAGATTAAAGCTGCAAGTGTTTTGGGTGTATGTGGTGTTATTCTATTTCTCTTTAAAAGAAATTCTCAGCAACTGAATGGACTTAAATAACCACAAATTGTATGTTAACAACAAAAAAAAAAAAAACAAACACAACTAATTGAAAACACCAAAGATGTTGTTTTTTGTTAGGTGAAATATACAAATATCGAAAATTTTTCACGCACCAAAAAAAAAACAAGCAAATAGCAGAAGAGGACAAGAAACGATTTGATTGTTGGTTTTTTTTTGGTGTATCCCAAATCAAAAAAAAAAAACAAGAGAGAGAGAGAGAATAATGGCACTGGTGGGAAAGACGGAAAAAAAACAAAAAAAACAGCACACGCCTAAGAACAACCCCCGATAAAGTGACAGTTATTTTCAAAAGATTATGGTGAATGTCAGCATCAATGGATGAGGTTTATTCCACGGACACAACAGCTAATCACACAAACAAAAAAAAAAAATATATTCATACTGCATTGCAAAAATATAAAAAGAAAAGTTAATATATACAGCCCTTTATTCCTTGATAGGCACAGCAATTTCCCAGACCTTTTCTCTAACTCCTATGGCGTTCAACAACACATTCAGTCTTCTCTTCTTGCTGTCAAGTTTCTGCAACTTTTGGAGCTTGAATCCACTGCCTTCCATCAGCTTTTCTAAGCCGAACTCAAAGGAGTAGGTCTTGAAAACCAAACTCTCAATCAGCTCATTGGCATACACAGATTGTCCCTTGACCTTGTTGGTCTTATCGTAAATGGAGTCATTCAAGTCCAGACATCTTCTCTTCGACCAGTTGATCAAGTCCTCTAGAATACCAGACTTCAGGTACACTCTTCTGCATGAAAGAGTAGTTATGACTGCCTTTCTTTCAACCTCAATCAGATCATCGTCTTCGTTTTTGATGTCCATGGTAGGGGTCTTCAACACAACGGATGCTATTGGGGTATTTCTGTAGATGATGACATTGACATTGTTTTTTAAAATAACCTTATCGTTCAAGTACGAATCATCCACAATGTACTTGGAAACATCAAATCCAAATGCAGCCAACCCACTCTCGTCATTGACTTCTCTTATCTTTTCTTTGAAGTAGTCTTCGTTTATGATTGTTAGGAACTTGAAAACAACAGTCCCAACAGCCAATATCCAGATGAGTCCTCCACCCAAGGCTTCTTTATTTTTTAGTCCGTTTTTCAACAAATAGCTCCAAACACTTTCTTCTGGAACTCTTGGCAGAAGATGAAGTTGGTTTCTGCTAAAGTATACAGATGCTACAAAAGCAGCGATGATTCCGGAAAAGGGGTGCCAGAAAATATACTTATTCCCCAAGGCTTCTGTCTGTTTCAGAGCATCCAGACTCAAAGTCAGAGCAGCCTCGCTGTACTCGTGTTCTAGAGGTATGGATTGGATGACTGGCGGGGCATCCTTGTCAATTGGCTTGTTGTAGTCAACTTCAATCTGACCTAGTCTGTTCTTCTGTGGCTTGGTCACTTGGATTGATTCCTTAAATTGTTCAGCTGGAGACGGCATTTACTTTTAATTATTTATGAAAAAAGAAAAAAAAAAACAGTTTATTATTTCGGGGTTTTATTTACGGAGTTTTTTCTTTGTTTCAATTTATTGATAGTTGATCATTAAGTCTTGTTTAAATAGATTGATAAGATTAATGGGAGAATTTGCAATTTTGTAATATAAGCGATTTATTCACCTATTTTTATTTTTTTTCCTTCCCACCAAGCCCCTTTCCCCCTAAACCGTAGCTTAGTGTTAACTCCACCACAGAAAAAAAAAAAAAAACAGAAATGTAATTTATCGCTTCAATTAAGATGAGGTACACGTGTCCCCCACGTTTTATTGCAAAATAAATAATGGCAGCCTTTTCATACCCATTCTTTCAAAATTACATATTACAAAAATCAGCCTCACGCTTTTGACTCACCAATGCTTATCTCACTGACCAAATCGAACCTTCTAGAAGATGAGCCAACATAGATGTGGTAAACTCCTGGGTAAATGACCCATGTTTGGTCCTCAACATCCCAATAGCTCAAGTCTCTCGTGGTCAATTCAAAGCTGATTTTCTTTGTGGAGCCCTTTTTGACAAGCACCTTGTCGATTCCTCTTAGCTGACGGACCTCTGTTGATGGTGAGCAGCTGCCTCTAGGGAACCCTGCATACAATTGTGCAGTATAATATCCTTCGCAATTACCTGTGTTTTTAACAATTGCCCTGATCTTATACAAAACTTCATACAAGTCGGGATTTCCACCTAAACCGCCACCCGCCTTAGGTGGTACATCACAGCATTCATCATCATAGTCACAAATAATATCAGGCTTATAACCTATTGGATATTCATATGAATACGAATTGTACACATTTGTATTGTACAAGTACGGGTAGATGTGTCCAGGCACTTGATCGAACTCACCAAATGGAAATAAGGCATCAGATGGGTCTTCGATATTAGCATCCTTAAAGAAGTAAGGGTCCAAGTATGGGTCCGGCTTTGATAAATCAACTGATGGTTTTTGTTGTTCGCTTATTGTTAGACCAGATAGCTTAAATTCAGTGTAAGTTAACCCATGGCCGAATGGGTACCTTGGCGTAATGTTCATTTCATCAAAATACTTATAATCCAACAATCTGTTTAAGTCATCCTCTGGCTTTCCATTGGATTGCGCGCTGTCAATGACGTCAACATAGTTCTCAGTATGTTTAGCAAATGTAAATGGTAGGTTGCCGCTCGGGTGGTAATCCCCAAATATAATGTCAGCAATTGCCTGGGCATAGAATTGGCCCAAAGGAGCACTCCATAAAACACCAACAACATTAGTGTGATCTATGAAGTCTTCTAAGTCAACTGGGCCTGGTGAATTGATCACAACTATTGTCTTTTCACATCTATCAGCAACAGATTTGATCATTTCAACGTTGTTGGCCCATAGCGTGTAGTTCTTTCGATCACCGTGATTACCATCAATTTCAGAGCTGCTGTCACCCGCATTTGCGTATGCAAAGACAATGGCAACATTGGCCAATTCCGCAGATTTTTCTATGTTGCCTAAGTCATACTCATTGGTTATGACCTCCGCCAATAAGCCCATTTCAACAGCCTTCCTGTACACGACATCTGCTGGGCTTATAGCGTTATAAGAAGTTACACTATTTGGACCCCAAGACTGGTATATGGCCCCATCACCAGTCAAAGCCTCTTCAACATCAACCCCTTCGGGACTTGTAACAGCCCCTAAGCCTGTAATTAGCATCCTGCTGTAGCCATCATCGTTACCAATGGGCAAAGCAGATTTTTTGTTCTTTAGCAATACAATAGCCTCTCTTGCAGTTTTTAAGGCTACTCTTTCTGTAAACTTTTCTCTAGCGTCAACGTGTTTGTTTACTTGCTTAATAGAGCCGTAGTTTTGGAATGGATATTCCTTGTCGTATGTGAACTTGGACCATGAAGAAAAGGTTGGGTACTCGTCAGGGTCATTGCTCAATGGAATCTGAACGTTGTTAACAATAAACGCAGACAACAATCTTGTGACCATATCGTTTAATCTATACTGTGGAATTGTATTATTGTAAATGGCACGAGTTAATGAAGACCCCCACAAGGAGTTGCCGTTTGCATAATCACCAAAAATATCGCCTGGGATATTTACGTCAGCACCGGCTAAAACAGAGCCTACACCTGTTTTTATTGCACCCATATCACTCACAACAAATCCTTGGAAGCCTAGCTCTTCTTTCAACAAGTGATTAATCAGGTAAGAGTTTTCACACGCATATGTGCCATTAATCCTGTTATAAGAGCAAGCAAAACAACCAGCATTTGCCTTGACGGCATCTGCAAACGGCCACAAGAAGGTTTCATGCATTACTTTGTCTGTGATTTGCACGTCTAAAGACTCTTTCAAATCATTGTATTTTTCATTTTCCCAATCGTTGGCATGCTTAAAGTGCTCTTGTTCAAACCCAATTAAGCTTTTTGGACAGGTTAACACACCTTCATAACTTGAAGCTTTAATAAAAGCTGAAGCCATTTTACCAATCAAATACGGATCAGAACCGAAGTTTTCAGAGTTGTGTCCACCAGCAGCATGGTAGCCAACGTTCAATCCAGGCCCCATGAGAACATCAACACCCTTGGTTTTGCTTTCTCTGGCAACGGCTCTGCCCAATTCATAAACCAAATCTTGGTTAAAAGTGGAGCCTGCAGCTAGAGTTGAAGGAAAATTGGTGGCAAAATCTGTATTAGAAACACCATGTGCACCATTTTGGAAACAAATTGAGCTGATGTCTAGTTTTTCTATGGTCCCCAAATTGGCTTGGCAAACACCAGAACCGTACCCAATTCCGGTTGTCAAGTTGACTTTTTCAGTGATACTCAAGACTGAAACAATGTCTCTGGCTTTTGCAATAGCATCAGACCATTCATATGTTAACTGTAGTCTGCCTGTCAATGGAGCCGGATAACTTGGTGGGGAGTAGAAATCAATATCTTTAGCTAGATAATCGTATAGTTGAGCTGGGTTGACATTGGTAAAACCAGCGTATTCTTTATTAATGAGAGCTTCAGCAAAGTTTGAAGCTACAAGAAGAAAAAGTAGAATAAAGTATCCTACTTTAGAAAATGAATGAAATCTAGCCATTTGCATTGTACTATGTAGTTGACTGGTATGTTGTAGCTGCTAACATCACACCATTGAAGAATAAGGTAAATTGTTTTATATGATGCTTCTTACAAAAAAAATGCTGATTTGTTTTTTTGTTCTGATAGATAAGAAATTAACCCTCTTCGGAGTAATGATTAAAACCTGATGGTTTCCTTTTTCGTAAACATCACTTCCCAAAAAAGGCAAAAAAAACAACAACAGTTAGTAGCCGCGTTATCTTATCGTTTGTAGCAAACTTAATATATAGCAATGCGCAAGCAGACATATTACATGGAGAACCTCTCATTGATTGCTGAATTACTCTCACTGTTAGTTTCTGACCTCAAGTCGTTGTTTTTGTCGTAGAAGTAGTTGAAGTGGCTTGTTGTAGTGCCAACACCGCTGAACAGAGAGACTATCGTATGGTTATCGCTGGAAAAATGCTCTGAGTTGTGATGCGCAGGTGATTTAGGAAATAGCTTATAGTTTTTGACGCTTTGAGAAGCCATTGATGGGGTGGTGTTTGGAAGTCTTTGGGCTGTAGGTGCGTTATTAAATCTCCCGTTATCTATAATGCTCTGTGGAGGTATGCCCAATAGACTAGAATTGATGGTTTCTTGTCCGGTTATGGATGCACCACCATCAGAATTAATGGAGTTTTTGTCTGAAAACTTAGAGGACTGGTCCGTCTTCAACTCGTGATGCTCATCAATGCTACAAATTGGATGATTTCTGGTTGACATTGTTGTTGCTGAAACTCTAGACTCCGTATCTAGTTTTTGGGATGCTGTGTCTTTATCAGGAATATGACCTTTGCTGAAAACACCCTTTTGGAAATCCCTTTCGTCTTCGGAAGCTGAATACTTGTCCAAAGACAAACCTTGTTTTCTGCCTAGGTTAGCTGTTTTTATGGAGTACATGCCCTGAACAGAAAAGTTATCTGATGCATTATCATCAAGGTACTCTTGATCGCTGCTTTGCAGACTATTATTGTTTGCTTGCTTAGAGGCAACAATTGGCCGAGTATTAGTAGTCTTAGTTGTAGATAAAGGGGTTGGTTTTAAACGTTGCCTGGTATGCTCATTGTGGCTTGGTTGAACTAGCTTTTTCATCCATTTGGAGAACTTTCTTGTTTTAAATGATCCTTCTGGACTGTAATGATTAGAGTCTGAGCTCTGACGTTTCTGATTGTTATCCATAATAACTGGTTGGCAGAGGAAGTAGGGTTTTCTTCTGGTAAATAGGATTCTAGTGAGGTATTATCTTAAATTGTATATAAAAAAGAAGAAGCTTAAATGAAGATTTTGGGTAACGTTAAATACAAAAAAAACAAAAATGATACTAAAAATCAAAAAAAGGGCAGCAGCGGATATTTAGGCCCAAGTTCCCCTTTGTTTAGTTATAAAAAAAAAAAAAAGTGAAATTGTGAATTATCCCCTAGCCGCAAATCAGCCACACACGCACGTGTATACATCATGTGACTGACACGTGATATGTTATATCCGATTGCTAACTCTAAATGGTATACATTTTTTTATGTTTTTTTCTTACAGAGGCAAAAAAAAAACCGAAAGTGGTTCACGAGCCGTTTAAGTGGGTGGCAAAATGAATACTCGTAATCTCAAGTAAATAAAAAGGCAAATGAAGCTAACCCCCAAAAACAATATATATTTACAATAAATTATCTTTTCTAAGACAACCTACTTGCTATAGAAAATATAAACCAATTGTTAAATAAAGATCATCCTTAACAGCCTTAAAGAAGCATAATTTAAACAAATATGGACGCGTTATTTGGTATCAAAACAGAAAAGGAAACTATCTTGGTTACATCCAGAAACTTTGCAAGAGGTATCTCTATAATGAATCACCAAGATAGAAAATACATAATGCTAAGTGATAAAATAGCCATGGGTATAGTTGGTGAAGCCGGTGATACTGCCCACTTTGCTGCATACATCAAAGCAAATGTCAAGCTATACGAAAATAGTTTTGCTCAGTTGCCTACCATATCTTTCAAGGACGGAGAAGTTGTCAGCAACGCAGAAGAAAATAAAGACGAAGATGCTGTTCTATCAACAAAGAACGTAGCTAACTTTGTAAGACTTGAACTAGCCAAGTCCTTAAGATCCAGAAAGCCATACCAAGTAAATCTAGTTATTGCTGGTGCCGATGGTGACTTGTACATGATTGACTACTTAGGTACCATGGTCAATCAACCTTATGTTGTCCAAGGTTACGCTGCCTTCTATGCCATGGCCCTGCTAGATCATCACTATAGAACCAATTTAACAGAAGAAGAAGGTGTAGAACTAGCCAAGATGTGTTTGAAGGAAATCAACTTGAGAATGCCTGCCTCTGTTGGTGATGTTGATATAGTTATTTTGAGCAAAAACAAAGCTCCAAAGCAATTCATAATTGAAGAAAAGGATTTAAGAAAGTCAATTTAGTTTTTTTAGATGACATATATATATGTTAAGTGCAAGTGTTAGTACATTTTCATAATACCTTCTTTAATGTGTTATCACGTGAAAAGAGCACGTTTTGGTGTAAACAGTATTATTTTTTTTTAAACATCAAGTCTTCGTCTATCTATTTTTTTTTTCTTAATGATTTTGGCATCCCATTGGAAACATACAAACCAACAACAATAATGAAACATTACAATCAGGATTTTAACAGCAATAATGGAAGGTTTCAAAGAAACAGCAATACTTACCGGAATAACACACAGACAAATAGCAACAACAACAGCTACTTGTATGATGACACCCTTAGTTTGGAAGAAAAGCTACTCAGATTTTTGGATTTGAAGCATGTGCTGAAAACCACCAAAGAAAAGGATCTGGTTCTGACGTATATAAAAGACAAGTTTATAGAAACACTCAAGTCAAATAAATACGATAAAGAGAAGGCCATAAAGTTGTTCAGTAATGGCGGATTAGATTTACAGAACAACGCTTTGCCTTTTTGGAAGCTACAAAAACTGGGTAATCTCTTATACAAGAACTATGAATCTAAAAATGATATTCAACTAGAAAGGCTAAAAGGAGTATTAGAAACCAATGAGACTTTGAAGAAAAAGCTGGAGTCGGCTGAGGGAAACAAATTGGAAAAGATATGCAAATACCTGATAGCTAATGCTGAAAAAAACTCCAAAAACCTGACAACATGGTTGGATTCTTTTGGTTTGGGTAGCAATGTCAAAGAAATAGAAGCCATCATTTTGCCTAAGCCTGAAAACGATAAGGTTAAGAGATACCAGGAAGATGACGAGGAGGAAATTGTAATACTAAAAGATAATACTCAAAAAAAAGTCATCCCAAGTTTTTTGAAGTATAATCATCTAAAGGAGTTAACGGGTGATACTGGTTCCTTAGAAAAGGGCGATGACAAAGTAGACTACCAGCCAAAACTTCCAACATTTAGTAAAGATACCCACGGTCTTTTCACCAGAAACTCTGCAAGAAAATCCGGATTACTTGAAGACAAAAATCCCAAAAAACAAACGGCAGATGGTGCCACAGATTACGAAAGCTTGGATACGGATCTGCTGAAAAACATGGAATACTTGAACAATGCCAGAAATCAACGGAAGCCGCAGATGGAAAAGAAAACCGAGATTTCAGAGCTGAGAAAGAAGTTACCTATCTACCAATACAAACAGCAAATTGTGGACCTCATCAGTTCAAACCAGATTTCTATCATCATTGGTGAAACTGGGTCTGGTAAGACCACCCAGCTGTGTCAGTACATTCATGAAGTCTACGCCAATTACAAAATGATAATCACTCAGCCAAGAAGAGTGGCTGCTATTTCTGTCTCCAAAAGAGTCAACGAAGAAATAGGGATAGCCAAAAAAGTTATTTCTGGGTACAAAGTAAGATTTGAGGAGCAGAGGGGCCCTGAAACCAAAATTCTGTTTATGACTGATGGTATTTTGATAAGGGAGTTTTTGAACGATCCATTACTCAAGAAATACAATCTTGTGATCATTGATGAGGCACATGAAAGATCATTGAACTGTGATATCATTTTAGGAATTTTGAAGAGAATCACCAAAATTAGACCGGATCTGAAAGTTTGCGTTATGTCAGCCACCTTGAATGCTGAAATGTTCTCGAACTTTTTTGGTGGATGCCCTATTTTAAGAATTCCAGGTAAGACGTTCCCTGTAGAGCTGAAGTACTTGGACTCGCCTACCTACGATTACTTGACTCTATCGATAGATAAGGCTGTTGATATACATTTCAATGAGGATTTGGACGGTGACATTTTGATATTCTTAACTGGTGCTGAAGAAATTGAAAAGTGTGTGGAGATGATCAATGAAAAAATCAAAACAATGAGTGAGTTTCTTGATGATGGTGACCTCAGAAAACACATATCCGTACTGCCAATTTACTCCTCCTTGTCACAGGCAGTGCAAGACAAAATCTTTGTTGAAAGCGATCTCAGAAAAGTCATTGTTTCTACCAACATTGCTGAAACATCTTTGACTATTCCGAACATCAAATATGTTGTTGATTGTGGGTACACAAAAATCAACGTTTATAATCCGTTTTTGAAAATTGACCAATTGAAAGTTGTGCCTGTTTCCAAACAGCAAGCTGACCAAAGATTGGGTAGAGCAGGGAGAGTTAAGCCAGGTAAGTGCTACAGACTGTTCACCCAAAACACCTACGACCATGAGTTACTTGATAGCTCTGTCCCTGAAATACAAAGAGTCAACTTGTGCACAGTTGTTCTGCAATTGAAGATGATTTTGACAATATTCAAAAAAATGAATGTCGAGGTCGATCAAAGTGTCATTAAATTCCCATTCATAGAACCACCATCCTTGATTCAGTTTAGAAACGCCTTAGAGCAGCTATTTTATTTGAATGCTATAGAAGATGATGGCGAAGAAGGATCTTTGACTTCAGAAGGTGAAAAGATGGTGCAATTTCCGCTGGACCCTTACTTATCCAAGACTCTACTGGAAGCAAGCGACCTACACTGTCTAAAGGAAGTATTGATCATTCTGTCATTTTTAAATCTGGGTAATTCAATATTTGAAATGGTGAAAGGTGATAAAGCCAGATTTGAGTTTAATAAAATGTTTGCAAGAACATTCAAGGAAAATGAGTACGAATCTGATTTATTGAATTACTTGAAAATTTATAGGGAAATGGAGAAGAACAAGGAAACTACGGACCTACGAAAAAAGAAACCCTTTGGGAAATGGTGTGAGGAGTACTCTATCAATACCAAGAACATGCTCAAAGTTGTGGACATTTTGAATCAGCTGATACAGATAAGTGAGAGTCTTGACTTGAAAATGAACTCAAGTGAATTGAAAAAAGAAAATGTCATCAAAGCGTTTATAAAGGCATTCAAGATCAACATAGTTGCCAAGCGTGAAAACAATGTTTTTGAAAACTTGATGAGCATGGACAGCAAACCGAAAAGACCAAATGCCAGGAATGACAGTAACTCTTTAGAAGACGAGCTCTTCATACATCCAACGTCATCACTGTTCAAGAAGTCAATCAAAAACGGTGCATATCTGATGTACACATCATTAATCATGACCAAAAAGAATTACATGAATGTGCTAACTGTACTGAAACCAGAATGGATCCTTGCGGAGAAGGAATTTAAGCAAGACACACAAGCCTACAAGAAAATCAAACTGGAGAGAGTCAATGTGCCTAGAGAGTAGTTCCCAAAAGTCTATAAACGAATTAATTTTTTTTTTTTTTTAATTATTTTTTTTTTTTTACATAATCTCGTTTACGTTTTTCTCATTTTCTTTCCATGTATATAATATGAACAGAAAGCTAATCATTAGGAAATAGTCCAAATCAATAACCACTAAGCCATAGAAGCCTGAATGAACGGATTGACTAAGTTACCTAAAAATGGGTCTGTAGGTGTGGTAGGAGCAGGCATATCGGGGCTGTTTTTTACTTACTTTTTGAATCTTAAAAGACCTGATTTGAAAATAACCATATTAGACAAGTCAAGCCCAAGTGATAACAGAGCCGGAGGATGGATACACACGCACACAGATAAAGCAAAGAATCTGAAACTGGAGAAAGGACCTAGAACCTTGAGAGGTGTGAGTCCAGGAACGTCTTTGATCTTACAAAGTTTAACGAAAATGAACCCTGAAATCAAGGATCATATCATGTACATAGAAAAGGATTCTGTGGCTAACAGAAAGTTCATTGTTGATCCTAAAAACCCTAAGGCATTAGTTCAAGTGCCACCTATAACCTTATCTCTTTTTTATGAGTTCATGAAAAGTGGGGCTTCGAATGGGTTCTTTACGAGTCTGATATACGAGTACTTCAACAAGTCTAAGCATCCTGCTGAAAGAGATGAGAGCATATATGACTTCATGACAAGAAGATTTGGAAGCGACAAGTTGGTGAGCAATTTGGCATCTGCCCTATTTTTTGGTATTTATGCCACTGATGTAAAAAATTTGAGTGCAAACTACTGTTTACCAAGACTGGTTAACTATGAAAAGACCCATGGCGGTATTATCAGAGGGTTATTCTCAAAAACCCAACCTAAACCAACCAGAACAAACGATCAGGAAATTAGAAGTTTTGCTAAGTTCCTGGACATCAGTGAAGATAAAATGTTGGACTACTACGACCATTTGAAGACACTGCCTTTGATTGCCTTCAAGGATGGTATGTCAACCATGCCAGATACAGTGCGCGACCATTTGATGACCATCCCCAACGTTTCTTTCAAGTTTGGCTATGATGTGAATAAAGTTCATAATGCTGACAAGCAGTTGAAGATAAACAATGACTTAGTGTTTGACCATGTCCATTTATCAGCAATCTCCAGCAATTTCAATATCCCCAATGAAAGATTCATGGATTACAACAAGAGCCTTGGAAAAGGAACAAACGTCTTGCTGATAAACTTGTATCACCCAAAAAAGAACCTTATACCCAGTGGAATCGATGCTTTTGGATTTCTAGTACCGAAGAATTGCCAAACAAATCTACTAGGATGTATTTTTGATTCCATCATTGAAAAGAACATGAAAAACTTCTATGATGAGGTATACTTAATAAGCCCAAGCTCGCTGACAGGCAAAGACTACACAAAGCTGACTATGATGGTGTCTTACAACGGCAAAGAGATCAAAGATATAGACACACATGAATACAAGGAAAAGGTTGTTTATAGAATGTTAGAGGATCAAATGGGACTAACAAAAGAGCAAATACTAGGTCTGAAGGAAGACCAGGACTTCTTGATTGAATTCACATTTGCAGACGATAGCATACCTGTTTACAATGTGGGCAAAGGATTCAACAGTGATACACAAAAAGATATCAGAACTGTATTGAAACAAGACTTGCTAACAAACAACAACATTTCCGCAGGTGGCTTTAAGTTTTCAGATGGCCCAGGGATGCCAGATGTTGTTGTGGAAAGTCTAAGGGCTGTTGAAACACTAATGAAATGATATTTGAAAAAAATTAAAAAATAAAAAATGAATATATATACAATGAATATGAGTTTTATGATTACTTCTTTTCAGGAATTTCTTTGTTGGAATCCTCCTTTTTGGCAATCTCCTTCAAAGCTTCTTTCTTTTCTTCGTCCAAGTTCAAGTCATCTCTGATCTTGACAATGGTGCTCTTTTCTTGCTCAACTTCATCTTCCATTAAGTTTTCTTGTTCCTTCAATTGTCTTAACTTGGCCTTGGAATCATCGTCTTGTTTGATGACATTAACCTTAACTTCGTGGTATAACTCATCTGGAATGGCTTGTAAAACGTAACATAAGGAGTCGTATAAGGACTCGGTGTTTGTGGTTAGATCACCGTAGTTATGAGCAACAGCTAACAATAACAAGGTAGATGGGATCTTTTCCTTCAATCTCAAGTCTAACCAAGTCTTCAAGTTTTCTCTTAAGTGGACATCGGTTTGGTTAACAGTTCTGATACCTCTGTTCATACAAGCCAATCTTAATTCGGTGGAGTTCAAAGAAGACAAACCTTCGTAGTGAATTTGCTTATCATCGTTCTTCAATTGTAACATTTTGTATCTGATTCTGTATCTTAACATAACATCTGTACCGAATGGTTGGATGTTGATGTACTTGGCAACAGCAACTAAGTGAGATCTGGTTAAGTTGTCCAAAACAACATCATCTCTGAATAATTGTGCAACCTTGATTAGTTGACCTTGAGATTCAGGCTTACCAGTCTTTCTGACGTGAATGAAGAACTTGTTGAACAAGACCTTTTGTTCATTAGAAATGTCGTTTGGCTTAAAGTGGTTCATGGTCTTGGCATTGGCATTGGTGATGATATCAGAAACTAAAGTTCTGGTCTTCTTCAAACCCATCAACTTCTTTTCCTTATCCTTGGAGGTTTCGTAAGTGGATGGTAATAAGTTTGGGAAAATCTTTAAGGCGATAGGCAATAATAATTCAGCGAATGGGATAAGAACGAAGGCAGAGAATGGGACTAATCTGACAACATCGGTGGTTGTTCTTTTCAATTGAAGCATTTCTCTTCTGGTTAACTCGTGACCAGTAGAGTATTTGACTAATAAATGGGTGGATATTTTGATTTCCAAGGCTAATAGCTTGGTACCGTCCCAAAAGTGAGCAACACCTTCTTTGACAGCAACCCATATCTTTTGGGCTCTGGAACCTTCATTCTTTGTAGATTTGTCAGTCTTGGCAACGGAAGTTGGTTCAACTTGTTTGCTTGGAACTTCTATTTTAGCATTAGATTTGTCATCCTTGTTTGTAGAGTATGATCTATAGTACTGAAGAGCAATCGGGCTTGATCTATTAAGACTGAATATGACTGGGGATGAACTATTGTTGATTATAGACTTCAAAAGAGTAGCTCTCTTTTGAGTGGTGGCCAAAGTTCTGTGTAACATTGGTGTTATGTTATTTGTGAACAGGGGTTGTTGGTTTTAGGGTGAGTAAAAATAGGACCTTAATAGAGTTATAGTAAAGTTAATGTCGTATACTTTGGATCCGATATAAAAACTATTATCTATGAGGCTATTTCGATTATGGTTACAGTGTCAAAGTTAATAGACCATGAGAGAGGGGAGATGATATAACGAAGTTCAACAAAAAAAAGAAAAAAAAATGGCTCACACACATCGCCCACACACGCAAAAATTTTTATGTGTGTGTGTGTGTTTTTTTTAAAGAATTTTGGAAACCTTTGTCATTTCGACGGCTGTTCAGAAACAACAATAAAAAAAATAAAAAAAAAAGAAACTTTCACATGTATTGATGAATGACTTTAGCGAATGCTGTTTACTTATCTGTAAAGGAATAGCAGCAAAAAGATGAAATTAGAAATGTGTTTCTTATTAAATAATACTCAAAGACTGCCTATTGCAATCCACTGCCCATAGGAATACAGTTGAAGATCAGTCCTACAAGACATGGATGAGGATAACTATTTGCCCCCCTGATGGTTTTTTTTGTTGTTGCTGGATGAATCCAGCACTGCACGTGATCCGGAAGTTATTTCACGTGGAGTGTGTCGCGTAACAAGACCCTTAGAACGGTTATATGTGCACTTGTAATTCCGAATAAACAGCCATGTTAACAACAAAACAAAAATAATTTTATTAAAATTAAATACATACTGTATTAAGCCTTCAGTTCTTCAGCTTGCATCTTGTTTTCCTTCAACTTCTTCAGGTTCATGGCCAAGACTTTCTTGAAACCATTACACAAACTAATGACATTTGGATAGGTCAAGTTGAACAATTGATAACCCTTGTTGGTTAGCTTCACTTGCCATGTTACCAGCTTAGATCTTCCATTGACCTTGAACTTCAGCAACACGTGCATTGGGTTCTTTAAGTCCAAGCAGAAGAAGTAAACAGATCTGTTAGGATTGCTGCTCGAAAATGCCTCAACTTTGTTGTTGACAGCTTCTTCATTTGGCTCGTTCAAGAACTTTTCATTCAATCTCAAGTTCTTCAGCAACTTCAACTTGAATCTCACATTGGATTCAATGATGTGATCCAAATCGTGATAGATCACATTGTCACACTTGTATCTGATACCACCATCAGCTTGCTTAATTTCCAAAATATCCAAGTGCTCACATAGGAACTTGTCCAGCTTGAAAGTAATGGTCAAGTGTTCAACTCCCTTATTGCTTGGTCTGATGACAAAGGAGCCGATGGTCTTGGAATTCAGGTATTCTTCAGCTTGCAAAGAGTTCATGGTCAAGAAGTATGGATGGTTGACAATCTTGATACCTTTGTTGGCACCCACAGCATTGCTCTTCAAAGACTCATTCTTCATTCTTTCTTCCTCAATATCCTTTCTTTCTTGTAAATCATCCCATGGACCGTATTCTTCCTCATCGTTTTCAAAAGTCGATCCGTTGATTGAGGAGTTGATTTCAGTATCAATCTTCAACAAGGAACCAGAGCACTGGATCATTGCATAGTTGATACTCAACACCTTAACAGGGTAAGTCTTGTACTGATCATAGAACGCGGATATGCTTGCGTTTGGATTTGGCAAATCACACTTATTCTTGAAAACAGCACACTCAATACCAGAATTAGTAACTAAAACCACCTGGTCTGGCTTGAACTTGATAACCTTCATTGAAACAACCTTACCAACGTGGAAAGACATCTCGTCCTCATTTGTTAAGTTTTCAAATACAGCTGGCTCGCTGAAGATCTTGAAAGTCTTTCTGGCTTCGGATGATGGCTCAATTAACTCGTAATAGATGTTGACTAACAAAATGTATAACTTAACAGCCTTTTTGATTCTTGGGTCAATCTTGTTTTCATCACTAGTATCGGTTTTTTTGATGGCATAATCGTCATCTTCGTCTTCCTCATCTTCCTCAACAACAGATTTCTTGCTTTCTTCAGGCTTGTCACGTTCCTCCCATTCAAGGACATATTGAGCAAATGTGAAGTTTTTGGCCTTGGCAATATTGACTAGTTCAGTTCTTTCCATTTTGTTTTTCTTGTAGAAATTCAAAACATAGTCATAGACCTTTTGTTCATTTTCGCTGATTTCGTCTTCGGTTAAATCATCTTCTTGGAACAAGTTGTCAATTTCATCTTTGGACAGGCCCAGGACGAATAAAACATACTTTCTGGCCAAATCATAATCTTCCGGATGAATTGAAGAACAATCAAATACATCCTGTTCAGAGGCAATACTTTGAATCTTCTTCTTGCTCTTCTTACCAAATCCATCATCTCCAACAAATGTAGTTAGGTCACCTATTTTGATGAAACCGATAGCATTAATGAAAATGGTCTTTGGTAAAATGTTTCTAGTGATCAGTTGTTGTCTGCTAACCAATTCACTGTTTTCTTGTTCTAGATCCTCGATGAATTGCAAAGCCTTTCTTTTACCAAATCCAGGTAAGTACTCAACTATAGGTAAGTAATGCGGAATCTTCTTTTGCAATAGAGATAACTTAACACCAGTAATGCATGTAGAATCAACCAAGACTTGCTCAACCAATCTGGACATTAAATCCACAGAAATCAAGTGTTGGTAAGGGTGGATGGACAATGAGCAGATTTCGTTGATTGAAAGGTTGACATACTCTAATAATGGATTTTGGATGAATCTACCAACAGAAATCAAGTATTTGATAATAGGGGCCTTGTTAGGATGTTCAATTTTACCTCTTTCATTGAACTGATATAAGGTGGCGACTTGGTCATTGGCAAATACAACTTCCAAAGGAATGTTGATTTCCTCATTAGTCTCCTCTTGGAATACAACCTCGGATGACTTGATTTGATGGTATTGGATAACAGCCCTCAACTTCTTCATGAACTTCAAAGTTGAGTTGTTGAAACCGTTAATGGCAACCAAAGTTGGGGTCCATTTGCCTACCAAGGCTTTGAACTCCTCATCAAAGTTAGCATATTTTTTCCCTTCCAATTCTTGGTTACCGTTTTCGGAACCATTGAAGGCGAATGGGTTGTGGTAGAAAACGTAGTCATCCAACAACTTCCCATATTGATCAATAATCACAGCTACAATAGGTTCCTTACCGAAATTACCGTTACCACAAGTAATACTCAAGACTTTGTGTGTGTAAGAACCAGCTTCTGATCTGTATGGGGCTTGGTCAACAAGGTTGGAGAATTGCTTTTTGATTTCTGAGGAAATCAAGCTTTCACATTTCTTAGTCAAGTCAGATTTGATTTCATTGGATAGTTCACCTAAGATCTTGTGCATGGCTTCAATAAAGCATCTCTTTCTGAAAACATTCCAGCTCTCATTGACCTCGTCTTGCTTATCAATAGCAAAGCATGTTTGGAACAAGTGATTCAAGAAGTTTTCTTCTTCAGGAATCTTTATCAATATGTTCAAGTAGTGACCCTTTTCAGCCTCCAACATTTTCAAGAAAGTTTCAGGGTGCTTCAAAATCTTGGATTCAATTCTCTCTATAGCATACTTGACATCTTCGTATGGAGATCCTGGTTGGATTTCGTTTTTACCCTTTGGCTGCAAGTTCACATTAACAGTATAGATTTTTTGGAACTTGCTTCTGATGGATTCTCTAATTTTTGGAGAATTGTAGATCTCCAGAATGAAGTACTTGGAAATAGTTTCCATGGCTAGTCTGGCATCATTCTTGAAAATAGAGTCTACGCTGCCTTCATCGGATGCGACTATGGATTGTAGCAAATCTTCAGGGCTTAGGTTACTCTTTGGCGATTCAATGTTGTAAACCAATGAGTCAAACATAATATTCTGACCCAAACTGTATGTGTTTAATCCGGCTTCTCTTATGATTTCGTATAGTGGGGAATTTTTGAATTTATCATAACTGCTGTTTTTCAAGTGAAGCTTCTTCTTTTGTATACCATTTTCAGAGTCTTGTTGTTGTTTTCTCTTCATGACTTGGTTGATTTCATGAGGATAGTTGAATTCCAAGTATTCATACAAATCCTGTAATAGGTTGATATCGGTAGATGAAATAAATTCTTCAACAACAGAGTCAATGATATCTAAGGACTTGTAGAATTTCATAACAAACTCCTTCTTGGATATGATAGCATGGAATTCAAAGTCAAGGTACAAGATATTCCATAAATCATCATTGGTCAAGGTTTTCAATACATGGCCTGAATCACCCCAAGACAAGAATCTTCTTTTATAGTTAATTAAGTAAGCAGGTTCTAAGTTTTCCTTTGTGATGTAGTACAAGGCTGTGCCAACTACTTCGATGAATTCTTGTTGGAAAGGAGTGTCTATGTTTTTTTCATCAATCAACTTCTTGGAGATCCATTGGATTTCTTGGTCTAGGAAGTCGTCTTCGAAAGGAGTATAGTTTTCAACTTTGGATCTTAAAATTTGCAATCTTTCAGGAACATCTTCGGTCTTGATTATCATATCGTCTTCGGTCATCATCTTGGTCTTCAAGTCTTCCAAATCATAGACATCTTCAAGACCAATTCTGTTTCTATTTTCTTCTTGTTCTTCTTCTTCCAACTCAGCTTCCAAAGCCCAGTCGTAGTCAAACCCATCACCAAAGACTTCCAGCATTTCTTGCAGAACATCAGGTGACAATCCTGATTGCTGATAAGCCTTCTTTTGTTGCTGCTTCAACTTCTTGGATCTTTCTTTCTTTTCGGCCAATGACACTTCGTCGTATTCGTTGTCATCGTCCATTTCGTCTTCGTCAATGAAGTCATCGAAGTTGTCTTCATCCTCATCGTCATCAACCTCTCTTGGTTGGTCGTCGTCGTTGAAGAAGTTGTCCATGATATGGGTGACTGCTTTCTTTGTCAAAGCAGGTTTCTCTTGGACCTCGTCGTCATTCTCAACAGCTTTCAATCTCTTCAATCTCCCTTCGTTATTTTTGCTGTTGTTTCTATCCGCGGTGGCAATACCGGCATTTTCCATGACCAGATCCAAGTCATCCTCATCCAACTCATCGACAGAATCGCTTCTTTTTCTTTTTCTTCTTTTTTTCTTGGAAGACTTCAAATCTATATCTTCATCGTCGTCAATCAGCTCATCTCTCAATTGTCTGGCTTCGTCTTCATCTTCGTCAGATTCCTCATCAGATGAATCCTTGAAAACATCTTCACCCTCGGAGTTGGAGGAGTTCTCTTCAAGATTATGGTTGTTTTCTAATTCATCTTCATGGATTTGATCTATGGCTTGTTTGTTTTGTTCTTCAGAGCTAGACATTATTGTGCTATGTGAACAGATACACTTAGAATATTATATCTTTTTTGTATTGATGTATTGCTAAAACGGGTTAAAGAACTATGAAAGATGGTATTTCTTCTTTAGGTTTTTCTTTTGTTTATTTTAATTTCAAAGTATCAATATGTGAATATTCACTGTTGTGTATATTTGTTTAATGTTTTTGGGGTTCCACATGTCTCTTTTTGTTAATTTAAACAACAAAGCATAACATATCATGTTTAGAAAAAAGGTGAATAATAACAATATAAAAATTTTCATTAAAAGCAAAATAAACACACACCCGAAAAGGGGAAAAAAAAATTAAAAAATAAAATAAAAAATTTTCTTTGGTTATGGATACACACGTGACAGCCCTACAAGCAATTGAGATACAACCTTGCGTCAAAGTATCTCTGCCTCTCAACTGCCAAGTTCTGATTGTTCAATGATGGTTGTTTATTTACAAGTGATATATAAGCTCTGCATCTCAGCCAAAGATTCTCTTTGATCTTCTTTCTCTGTGCTTCCGGATATCTTGGACCTTCACCAATCCTGTTCTTCTTTGACGAGACAAGAAAACAACCAAGGCAATACCCGAGGCAGCAGCAAGTAGAGCCCATGTGACCATATACTGGAAGTGACTGTTGCTCAAGTTCAGAACAGCATCTTCGCCAAGAGGAACACCGGCGGATATGAATTGATTGTTGTCGTATTCGAATGAGTGGTCAGCAATGTCCTTCAGCTCTATTAACTTTCCGGCTGTAGTGCTTTTGTTTGCGTTTTCAACATTGGTATTCAACGAAACTGTGTTTCTTCTGAAAACCCAGTTAAAGAATTTTTTCAATTTGGTTTGGTCATCGCTTGGGCTGATGAAGTTGCCGCCGGAAATGTCAGACATCTTGGTGACAACATATTCATGGTCATACAGATCGGACATTTGCTGGCAATACAGTGGAATACAGCAGTTTGCCTCAGTCAGCATGTCTGGAAGATCTATGACTTGCCAGTTTCTACCTGCAGTGTCGTTTCTCTTCAATTGTCCGTGCGCTAGAGGTCTGGCATACTTCATGAAACACTTGATTTTTGTTATGCCTTCTGGACAACTCAAGTGCTTTAGAGATCTTAGGTAGGGAACAATGTTTCTTTCAGCAACCCAGCCCCTCTCTATGAATAGCCTTTGCCCGTCGTATTTGCCTCCTCTTAAGACGAATGGGCAAAACAACTTATAACCTTTTTGTTTGCCGTTGACTCTTGGGCCAAGGAACAATTCACTTGAGTAGTCCCACTCACCAACCAGCTCCATGATTCTGAAGATGTGGTTTTCCTCGATGTTCTTGTTGAATTCAAACACATACTTCTCAAAGTTCTCTGGATCGTTTTTCATCAGGTACTCCAGTTTTTCAAGGTCCTCGCCAACCATCAAGTTGCTGATCATTTCGTCCTGGTTGACTGGTGGAAGTCCCAGTCTCTCTTCACAGTCATTGATCAGCTGTCTCTTCCACTCCAGTCTCTCGGACTGCCAGATAGCCAGACGTAAGGATACCAGCGGCATCATGAATAGCAGGATCCAGATGATCCCACGTACAATCTTGGCTGCAGTGCCTTCTTCCTCGTCCTTCTTCAATTCCTGCAGGTAGTTTTTGGTTGTTTTCATGGGTACCCAGTCTGTTTTTGGTGTTATGTAGAAAGCTTTGATTGATGGGTGGAAAGAACGTGTAGATCTATGGATCTTCAACGCATTTTGGGATAATAGTGGTACTCGTTTGGAGTATAGTCTTGATTGAATGTTTCTCAAGCATAAGACATCATGGGTGATGTTCTTGACGATATTAGGTCTGAACATGGCGCTATGATGTTTGTGCTGGTGTTTTCATTATCAAAAAACCAAAAAAGAAAAATTATAATAATAATACTTGGAGGGAAATCTTCGTGAAAATGGAGAATTTTGGTTGGTTTTTTTCTGGAAAGCACCGCTACCAACAGCAGCCCAAATTGAAAATGCACATACTCCATCCATTCTCTTGCACTATCAAACAATAAGGTCATTATTTACAGGAATGATATATACACGACAAAAGAACAGCTGTTCTGATTTGTCCCTAGTCTATTCAAAATAAGCCTTCTTCACATCAATTATGTTACGGCCTCTGATCATGGATAGCTCCTCAATGGATCTTTGCTTAGTCTTCAAAGCATCAATCAACAAGTTGGCAGTGTTCAGGTGGTTTCTACCCTTGAAGCCTTTACTGACGATATCCTTGATACCGATCAAACTGCACATTTCGTAGATGATACCGGCAGCCTTAATACCTGAACCAGGTGGTGCAGGCAGCAGATTCAGGTGGCAGGCACCCTTCTTGGCAGTGACCTGGTTGCTGATGGTTCTATTTTCGTATCTTGGTATGTACTGCAGGTTCTTGACGGCGTTGATGTATCCCTGCACAGAGGCAATGTCTCCGCTTTCCTTGGATTTGCCAACACCTATACCAATCATACCGTTACCGTCACCAACGGCGATCAGTCTCCAGAAGGTGGCTTTTTTGGTGGAGCCTTTTTTGCTTATGAATTTTCTGACAGACAAGGTCTTTTCAGTAAGGTTTCTCTTGATGTAGCTCAAGGAGACGTTGTTCTTGGTGGCGGATTCAGTCACCTTGATATCTCTCAAGTGCTTCTTCAGAGCAAACTTCTGTTTGTCTGGAGCCAGAAGACTGACTGCTTCTTTGGCTTCTTGGATGGCACCAACCTCACCTTTTCTCTTGGATTCCGTCAATGAGTACTTTTTCTCAATGAATATCTCGTTTGGCAGAAGCTGTTTGTCTGGGGCCCAGTAGGGGTCTTTTCTGGACAGCTTGTTGTTTACTTTGTTGTTGGTTGAGCCTGGCTTGTAATCGAAGAAATCGTCTAGCTTCAAAAAGGTATCGTATTTTTCAGGAACCTTTGGCAATACAACTCTAGATTTTCCTTTGTTCAGGTCAGGTGTGTTTATGTGGGCAATGGCAGACAGCTTCGCAGCCTTTATGTATTGGTGCAAAACGTGCTTGTCTAAGACATCAGCAGCTTTCTTAGGGTCAGAGCTGTTGACGATCAGCTTGACATCTTCAGGCAGGTTCTTGTGTGGGACGGCCTTCTTTAGACCTTGGCTGGAGTCCGAGGATTGGAATTTCTTGGATATGCTGATGGCGACACGGCTGCTGTTAAAAACACCAGTGGTCTTGGTTGCTGCTGAAATCATTATAGGAGTTATTGGTTCTGTTTTGTTATTCTTTTTATTGAATTTTTTTTTGGGATTATTGTAGTAGAAAACTCATTGGGAATAAAAATTTTCTCAGGTGAAAAAAAAAAGTATATCAAAAAAAAAGAAAATTTTTTTTTTTTTCTGCAGAGAGGTGAGTGATTTCCTTTTTGGGAGATTTTGTGCTCAAAGCGGGTAAGTCGATATTTAGCCGCATCTTTATCTATATATAGATGTATGTATATTTGTATAATTTATCATTAATGGACGATTAACAAGGTATGAAGACTAGCTGTTAGGTATTATTAAATCCAGCAACATAAAAATACGTTAAAATAAAGAGAATGTGTTTTTATTTGTTTTGACCTTCTGATACGTATTACAATTAACTGTTTATATAATTTGTTGATGTTTACATTTAAATTCTTGGCCTTTTTCAATTCTTATAACAACTTTGTTGATACAAAAAAAAGATGTAAACAAATGTTTTTCATACTAGGTGGCTTGACTGGAAATAGGGAAATTCCTGGTTTTTTTTCCAAATTAGCAGAATGTTGAACATGTGGGTTTCATTTACAACTGAAATAAAGAAGCCAAAAAAATTAAAGAAGAAGAAGAAGTTTTAGAGAATGTTAAAAGAACTGTGTATTGAAGAAAAAGTTTTAGGGAATGCTATGAGAACTGTGTATTGAAGAAAAGAGGGTTATATGTTAAAACGGAAGGGAGATATGTAAGGACACGGATATTCATGCATAGCTTTCAAGGCAGATGCCAAAGTTAACTTCAAAACTCAAATGGGTTCTTTTGATAGATCCGGACAATCACCTCCGTAAGAGTGTCCAATTCCAGTAATGGAAATGTTGTATGGTTTGTTTCTTGCTTAGTACCTTCTTGGAGTCCTTGAATGATCTTTTCCCCCATAAACATAAACAACGGTGTAAATACTTCATAAGAAATACTCACCCACACAAAACAAGGAGAATATGAGGAAGGAAATGCTGGGTTCACGTGTTCTGGGTGTGATGCACCAAGAGAGAACAAAAAATAAAATAAAAATAATAATAATCGCACACACTTTTTGTTTTTCCTTCCAAAAACGACAAAAACATAATGCATGGCCTAGTCGGCTAAATTAACCCCGACTGGGAAAATGAAAAACAAAAAAAAAAAAAAAAAAAAAAAATCTGCTCATGTGAATTTCAATTCTTTTGAAAATTATAATTTTTTTTTTTTAAAAAAAAAAAAAAAAAAGAAATGGTCTAGGCCTAGGATACGTTTCATCAAGTCCTGAAACAACGCTTTTAGCTTTTTTTTATTTTATTTTTTTAAAAAGAAAAAAAAAAACAGAAAAGAAATAAACAAGATAAGTGATATATTGACAAAGCCTAATAGTTTTTCTTACAAGAAGAAAAACAACTAAAGTGGCACCTTCCAATAACACC
Organism: Hanseniaspora clermontiae; assembly: GCA_030567235.1. NCBI lineage: Eukaryota > Fungi > Ascomycota > Saccharomycetes > Saccharomycodales > Saccharomycodaceae > Hanseniaspora > Hanseniaspora clermontiae. Next base: position 1,978 of record JAJLRV010000177.1, on the reverse strand, counting down.
TTCAAGATTAAAACACATATGTGTATCTATTTCAACTTAGGCACCGAAGCCACTGCCGAGATCGTCTTTCTCCTCTTGGGCACGTACTTGTAATCCGGGTATTTCAGAGTATGCTCGATTTTTTCTTTTTCCGCCAGTCCCGTCCAGTGGCTTCTTTCGTCTTCGGGTAGGCTCTTCCACTTTAGCCCGATTGCCTTGCTCACCGTTGAGTTCAACTTGAAGGAGTCCACGCTGGTGTCACCTTTGGCCTGTGCCTCCTTGTTCTTCTTCAAAAGCTCGCTCTGCTCGTTGAAGATGATCTTGTGGTAGTGCTGTCTGAACAGGATAAAAGCGTTTCTTGGTCTAGGCACCTTCTTGACTGGTGGCTCCACATTCAAACACTCGATCTCCACCATGCTGTTTTTGGCCGCTTTGTTCTTCTTCAAGATTTTTTTCACGTCCATCTCCATCATTGTGCCCTTTGGCGACACATTTGAGTCCCTCATGGTGTTGCCGTTAATGGCCATTAAAGGAGTCATGGAGCGGTCGCCCACTTCGTTGTATCTAGGGTTGAAGTACATCTGCTGGCTTGCTGGAGTGTATTGGTGTCCCTGAAGCATCTGGTTTTCGCCGTCTGGGTTAGTATTACAGTTCATTGGCTGGGCCATGATGGGAGAGGGGTTTGTTGACTGCATCATGCCACCCTGGTAGATCAAAGGCAGACTTTGGAAACCCTGTCTGGAGTTTCCCATGTCAAAGTGTGGGCGGCTCATTTGGCCATACCCGCCGTAGTTTTGCGGAACAGCATACTGGTTCATGCCATACATAGTCCCATCCGAAAAAGACCCATTGGCACTTAGTCCCATTGGGAAGTTGGGCACACTTGCGCTTGGGTACTGGTTGTAGGCAATGTTCGCAGACATGGGTGTGATCTGCATTTGGCTGTTTCGCGAATGGCCAGTGTACTTCATTGGCTGCATGTACGGTATGTACTGGCTGCCCACAGGTATCGTGAGGTGCTGCTTGTCGCCCTGTTTTTGGACCATGTACCCGTTGTTCAAAGGTGTGTAACTGTCGTGTTGCATGTTGCTTGGGGCGATGTTAGCTAGCAGCGGCTTTGGCATCGTCGGCAAGCTTGCGTTCATTCCTGGAAGAGGTGTTGCGGACACCGATTTGTTAGATTCGCCATTGTTCAGCATCATGCTGATGGATGGTAGTTTTCCGTTCATTAGTTCAGTGTATGGGAAAAAAGTAGTATTGGTTCTTTGAAGTTGGTTTTTAATTAAAAATTATCAAATAAGAACAAACTGGTTGGAGAATTCATAAATATAAATAATCAGGTGTGCTGTTTTGAATGAACGATTGAGTACTGATGGTTTTTTTTTTTTTCCTAAATCAGATACTTGGTGGGAGAGGGGAATTTTTTTTTTTTTGGTCTGATAATATGAAGCGTTGTTTAAGATAACTTCTATTTCTGATATGGTTATCTAGTCTTTTTATATAAATATAAAACTAACAATGACAAGAATAAGAAATTAATACTAAAAAAAGAAAAGGATTCGCAAATACCTGTTTCTCTGATTTTTTACAATTTAAAAATTTTTTTATATAATAATACCGGTTTTTTTTTTGTCAAATCAAAGGCTAAGGCTTTCTTCCAGAATGAGAAAAAAAAAAAAACAACGAGAATTTTTTAAGTTATTTTTAATGGACAACATGTAACGTTTATTATTTTTTTTTTTTTCTCAAGTAAAAAAACACAACAAAAAACGAGGTTAGCGAGAAAAAATGAAAAAAAAAACAAAAAAACAACACACAAGTTTTTGTTTTTGGCTTAAAACAAAAACACAGACAACAGCATTTTTGCTTGGAAAGTAGATGGGGATGAGGGTGAAGTGTATTGTATTCACCGCTAATAGGGGGTATTTGTAAATATTGAGAAGGAGCTAAAAAAAAAAAACATATTACAACACTCTAAAGTGCAAATAGCCTCTATTGT